>QLOS01001285.1:0-32272 GCA_003313725.1 Russula sp. MG48 | reverse complement strand
ACCTGTGCCACAGGCTCACAAGACCAAAAAGACACAAGTTTTTTGCGAACTAACTGATGTTGGGTCTGCACCGCGGTCAATTAGTGATCTCACGACCATGGCGTCTCCATGTCGCGATGCTAGGTGTAACGGAGTCGCATCCTCATCGTCTTGAGTATTCACGTCGGCCCCGTGATCCAGTAGGAACAGTGCCACCTTCACATGTCTGTTGTCCAGGGCCGCGTGAAGAGGAGTCGTGTGGCTCCCGCCCCGAGCATGGACGTCTTGTGGATGTGTACTGAGGATTTGTTGTGCCATATCATGGAAACCACATAACGCAGAATAATACAATGGGAGTGCCTTGGGTTGCTCCGGGCGAGTGGAAGACATGTGTATTTTCCAAGGACGATCGATATCATACACCCAGATCCAGGCTGCGAAGTGTGGTTTGTCCCTGTCAAAGAGACGAGCCATTCCATCTCGGATAAACGATGATGCATTTTCGAACTGGGCATGATCAACCCAATGCTGCGCAGCATAGGTAGCTAGGGGGAAGTTCTTGATGCGATTCTTGTCGGTGCTGTCGTCTAGTTGGAGGAGTATGCAGATGCAAGCTCGCGCGAGAAACGTATGCGCAGCTTGTAGAGGGATATGATAATGGGAGAATTGTTTGCAATTTGCCAGACGACTTGAGATCAAGTACTCCTTCATGGTAAAGTGGGAGAATTGAACCACCTTTGAGCCATCGACATCGACAATCGCGACCAAAGTGGAACATGCAGACAGCACAGCTTCCTCTGCATCCTCAGGGCGCCAATCTGCATTGAATCCGGGCATCCTTTCCGCGTCCGCCTGAATAGCGAGAATCTCAACAAGCTCCTCCACACGAAGTGGCCGAACAGAAACTGTAAGGCATTGGAAGATACGGTGAGCAAATCCCCGCTTCTCCTTATCGATCCCCTGCAACGTGCGCTCATACGTCCCGTCCAGGGTCTCGGGGAGTTCATCCAAAGCACGTCGAATACTTTGCGGAAAACAGCGAGATAGTGTTTCCAGCTGGCAATACACCCATCGAAACCTATGTCATCGCATCAGCAGCTATTTATAATCAATTCAAGGAGAATATAGCGTACATCCCAGCAGCCTTTTGGGTGAGTGTGTCGATAACGAGCTTTTTGTCCTCTGCTCGCCACCTTCGCATCTTTGGATGCGAGTGAACAACAGAGTTGATATACGTGACAATATCCTGGCTTTGTCCAATTTCATCATGAAGAGACATGCCGGGGAGTGCCAATGGCTCGAGAATGTCTCTGATGTCTGCCTCAGGACGGCTAGTGATGGATAGATGTAGATGTGGGAGATGTAAGTCGACAAGCTCCTCTATGACCTGGAGGACCTCTCCGCGTGGAGAAGTCAACCCGGAGGAATTTGGGCACTCATCGAGCGCATCTATAATAATGTAGATTGGGCCTTGTCCTGAAATTTCGAGCATCTTCTTCAGACATTGTATAAGCTCATCTTCACTGGGTTGTCGGGAGCCACGATCGTGTGTCGAGTAGAGGTCAGAGAGGATGTCAGAGAAAGGATCAGATTGAGCGCAGAGCTGGACGAGGAGGGACGACAGCAAGCTGCGGGCATCCCGCTTAGAAGAATCACGGAAGTCAAAATAAAAATACGCAAATGTGGCTAGCCCAGCTTTGCACAACTCCTGGACATCTTGAATGATCGTCGAGCTTCTCAAAATGTGAAAATATCATTCAGAGAAGTGTCGCATCGATACATACCACAAAACACTCTTTCCAGAACCGGCT
This sequence comes from Russula sp. MG48, assembly GCA_003313725.1. Lineage (NCBI taxonomy): Eukaryota > Fungi > Basidiomycota > Agaricomycetes > Russulales > Russulaceae > Russula > Russula sp. MG48. The sequence goes on along the minus strand of QLOS01001285.1, from coordinate 30,482 downwards.
TCAGTATGGGAACATACTAGCATTAGCATAGGAAGGTAAGAGAGGGTGGGAGATACTTACGGTTGCCGTGAATCCACAAAAGCGAACCTGTCATTTTCCATTCTTTAAAGGGGTCGCCTTGGATAAACCACGTGGCCGTTCCGATGTGGTGTGCTTTGCGGGCAATATTATGGTTTGTCGATGGGTCTGGAGGAGCCAGCCAAATTCGAAAGTCCTTTTGTAACTGGTCGCCTGTGATGGTAGCTTCAGAATCAATGAGGGAGACGTTAAGGGAGTACGAACGACTCGTCTTGTTTATTTTCTCTGCCACCTGTTGCATGAGGACTTGCGGCCACAGTTAAAAACCAACTCTCTTTCACGCATGTCAGTAATACGTACCCAAAGTTTGTCGAATGCCCTCCGTGGATGCCTTGCCATCTAATCAGAAAATCGTTCAGTACATCTACGTAGCCATTTGAACAGGCTATGCGCACCTTCCATGACTACCGTCATATTATTAACGAGACCATAAATCACCTCCAAGGTCTGCGCAGCTGTCGCTCGAGACTCCTCCTGGGTAAGTCTGTCGATCCTCCCTAGTACTGCCTGGACATCGTTGTCGCCGAGTAGTTTCTTTGCAAATTTCTCTGTGACAAGTCAGGCCAATAGCGTTCCCAGAGGGGATAGACTTACTGAGCCGTCCCTCGTTCATCCATTTTGTTGCAAGAGCGATGACGGACAGGAATTCGGCCACTATCTTGACTAGTATTTCGGTCATTGCAGGAGTGAGTTCAATCTCGGGTCGGGTATACGTCGTGAGGCGCATGAGGAAGTTTTCGATACATTCAAGTACTTCGAGGAGGGTGTCGTAGCCATCCCTGACACCCTTGGCCGCCTAATGAACCGAGACATTATAAGGACGTGATTGGACATGATGAGGTAAATACACACGGTGAGAAGGATGCTGATGCTAGAGAATATTATCTGTGCGGGTGGGAATACCTAGAAGATAACCAATAAGCGTCCAAATAGAGTCATGAAGAACTAACGAACTTACGAGACTAACACCCGCGCTGAGTGCGGCATTGTTGGAGAGAGCATGCAAGCCATCGACGATCGGGTTGAGGTAGTTCATCAATTTGGAATCTCCACTCCTTAATTCGTCAAATTCGCGGGCCTTCGCCTGAAATAGACTCAAGATGTCATCGGGAGATTGACAACGTCGGATCTCGGCGGCGAGTGGATCGTTCTCGAGATCTTTCCCTGTCTGCTCAGTGTACTTCTGTAAGGCGGCGCTAAGAATGGATTGCAAGTTAGAAGAAGGGGCAGCTGGATCGGTGGTTGAAGACATAGGGGATGACGGAGGGAAGGCGGTTTGGTGTGAAGATGAGGGAGTGAGAGAGCGCAACCCTTGCCCAGCCTCCTAGTCGACCTATATCATGATAAGACGCCCGGGAACCGTGACCTTGACAGGCTGTCCAGATGGGAACGATAGACGGGCAGTAGGTCCGAGTCACGGGTCCATCCGAGCGCCTAACCTGCTAGGAAGCGCCCGTCAGGCCCACTTGGAGTGGACTGCTGCAGATTGCTCGTCCAGGAACTGTCACTCACTGACCTTAGCAAGCTATTCACATGACTGGACGCAGGATGACTCATATGGACATGATAGTCTGGCCGTGGTCCGTATCCACCTCAGAGGGGGAACCACATTCAGGTGCTGAAAAGAGAAAAATGATATTACTGTAAACTTTCTCGAGAATGTAATGTAATGTATTGTTCTATTTAATTTGTAGTGCCTCGAAGATGAGGGGATGAGTGCCCGGCCCGTTGTCTATGCGATCGCCGACAGCTGCTCCGAAGTTGGAGGAAGAGAATGGCCCCGTGCCATACCGTGCATCCCGTGCCGAGTGCTGTAGTGATCATCAGCGTCGTCCAACATCCCGAAGCTGAGCAAGGTGTGAGAGCGCTGCGCCACCATCGCAACACGCACTGTGATCTTCGTTCAAGTTGTCGTCGTCCGCCACTTTGGGGTCGACACAGCATTGGAGCATCAACGCGTCATGTCGATGAAGCAAGCCATTGTCGTCATCGTCCGCCACCATATGCCGTAGTTGACTCAGCATAGGAGGCTGCACAGAGTGGATGCGGTCGTGGTGGGAGCGGTACGTGGGCATGGTGGTGATGGGCGTTCTCCTTGTCGGAGTGGTATGCCCAAGTTGAGGGGGCAGAGGGATGACGCTGGACCCGCGTCACGCGCGCGCTCTGCCATCGCCGTGCTGGTTGTGGTCGTCGGTGTCCAGCACGAATGCATGGGGATGGAGGGTAGGGAAGTTGCAAATGGCCCTTGGAGAACCTGTCTCGGTGCAGAGAGGTAGTGAAAAAGAACGAAACAGAAAACGATTCACATTGTCCCTACTTCCCAGCACAACAACCCGGAGGCATACACGTCCTATAGCCAGCGTGTCTGGAAGGATCTGAAGACTGAGGTGGTTTGGTGGCGCGATGTTGAGGGCAGCGGCGAGTGAGTTGCCGGGGAGGATAGAGGGGTAGGGCCACCGGAAACATCTCGAGAAGAAATGAAATAGGTTAACTGTGTCAAGCCGAAAGTGTCATCTGTCTCAGGCTCGACTGGGCAATTGATATCCCTTCGTCCCCGGGTCGCGGATCATGGATTCTGCCCATAGGTCCCACTCCACGTATGTGAGTCGTATTACGGCATAACGAAATAAATACGCACGGTAAGAAGAACGCTGATACCAGAGATTATTATCTGTGCGGGCGGGAATGCCTAGATAATATAGTCATAGTGAACTAACGGATTTCCATTTGACTTACGAGACTAACACCAGCGCTAAGAGCCGCGTTAGTGGAAAACGCATGCAAGCCATCGACGATCGGTTTGAGGTACTTGATCGATTTGGAATCGCCATTCCTGAACTCGACGAACTTCTGGGCTTGCTTCTCAAATATGCTCAAAATGTGATCGGGGGATTCGCACCGTCGGATCTCGGCGGCGAGTGGATCGTTCTCGAGATCTTTCCCAGTCTGTTTAGAGTAGTTGGTTAAAGCGGCACTAAGAATGGTTTGCAGGTTACTGTAAGAGAAGGGGCGGTTGGGTCGTTGATTGAAGACATAGGGATAAAGGAGGGCAAGTCAGTACCGTATGAAGGGTGAGGCCTGCCAGCTTGCTCTGTTGAACTAGCGATAAGACGCCCGAGAACCCTAACAAGCAGCTCAGATTGGAATGATAGACGCGCATTGTATTCTGCCATCGGGCGATGAGCAATAGATGGCTTGGTGTTACTTAATAGTGAGTTTCCCGTGTAGAAGCATTTCGCGTTCTATATCCGTTCCCGCCGCTCAGGAGGAGACGCAGGAGACGGGAACACCCGACGGTCGGAGTGAAACTACAAAAGTATTGATGCCGGAGAATGCCGCCCTCTGGACGTCCCCACTGTTTGCTTCTACTATTCTCCTCCCGCCATTGGCCAGTCTGCACGCTTTCAGCCATAATATCCTTGTTCCGGCCAAACAGAAGCAGAATAGCTCTTCCATATTTGATTTTCTTCCTTCCCAAGACGTTTCCTACGATGCTACCATTCTTGGTCTCCACTCACCTAGCAGCTCCCTTAATACATCTCAGCCTTCAAGTCCTACCAGCCATACACAGAATAGGACTTAGATACCTTCAAGTTGCTGTACCACGAAGATCAATGTGAGTGTTTGTTGTCTTTTTTGTATTAACTCTGCATCCCAGACAATTCCCAAGAGCAACGTGCCGCTTCTCTGCCCCTTTCCCCATATCTTCAGCTTGGCCGCCAATGGCCACGACCACGTTAACGATGACGGCAGCGAGGGGCGTTACGCGGGCCCAATGTCATCCCCGCCCCGCCTCGACTTGGGGAGACCTCGAAGAGGATAACGCCCACCACCACCATGCCGCCCACCTCGCCTACGCACTGTGACCACGAACTTCGAGAATAATCCCATCCAGTCATGACTGGTTCATGGATGGCTACCTCCGCACCGACCATCCTGTCCACTTTGACGACGGCCACCGCAGTGGCGGCGACCTTGGCCATGGGCGTGGCGATGACAATCACGGCTATGGCAGCTTTGACCACGGCTCCCAACCACGAACACCATGGCCACGACGCCGGCGACACCCACTATGTCCACCACCGCGACGACCACACCTGCAACAACTCCATGTAGTATCCAAGCTGCGTCAACTGCAGAATAGCTGACGACGCTGACGACGATGACGGAGGTAACTGATACCTGCGTGACGCCTAGCCACTCCTATGCTGCCTCAACTTTGAGATACCGGGGCGACGACGACAACAAAAAGTCCAGGCCTCATGATCGTAGTGTGGTGCCCTTCTCGCCCCCCCTCAACTTTGGGGCGGAGGGTGATGCTGATGATCAGCACAGCACAGCATGCGGCACGGGCGTGGAGCGGGCCCTCCCCTGCCTCGAGTTGGGAGCAGCCGTCCATGACGGTGGTAATGACGGCACTCGTCCACTCATCGTCGAGGGGACAACAAATTGGTATATTACAATATAGTCCGTAGCTACTCCAATAGCAGTCTTTTTATTCCTTTCAATACTTAATGCGGCCTCCCGGCGTGAAACAAAGCTGGACTGCATCTTACGTTACGTGTCTGGTCACGTGAATAGCTTACTAAGACATGCAAGCTGCAGACTCGGACCGCTGATCATCTCAGAGTAGACCCTAATGCTGCAGTCAGAGCGTTTTCACACAGAAACACCTTCTCACTTTCAACTGAGGATTTCCCTGGCTCCACTGGGTAGGACTGGGCACTGATTTGGCGCTGTGAATCCCAGTCGCTTCTGCTGTCCAGCGGGGAGCAGACTCTTCTTACTCCATTCCGTACCTTAATGATTATCGTTGCGTGGATGCTGACTCGGACTTTTTTGGGTCCTCCTTCGATGCAGCACTTACTCCCATCGTTCAAGGCCCGTGGCTCCGTGCTAGCTAAATCCCGTTAGGCCCTGGGTCGTACTATTCTCAACCCTGGGTGTCGCACACACAGCATCCCTTCTTCCTCGCGTCTCCTGTCGGCTCTTCCTCTCTTTTCTTTTCTGTTAGAAGGGCGAAATTTCGGACTCAATATTTCGTAGGTTATGGATTTACTCCCCGCAACGTCTGTGGGACGACATTCGCTTCGATGGCGCCCGTCTGTGATACGTCGCTCTGATTGGCATCAAAGTGTCCACAGACGATTAGACGGCGGCGAAACGTGTACGCCGCATCTTCCATACCATCTCATCCGTCCACACCCACGTGAGTAAGTACCCATCTCGTGCCACCTTCCCTTACCACTTTCTCTGCAAGCTCCTCCACGATCAGGCACAAATTAATTGTAGTTGCGTTATTTGGCTTTGCGGAAGTACCCGGTAGGTCATGTCTTTCCACGTCATGAGACACCGACGTCGTATTTTTCTTCTCATCGTTTGCATTCATCCCTGTCAATATATGCCCTTACACCTCCATTCCTACATTATTTCTCCCGACTGCTGTTATTTGCTCTCCCTTGTCGGATCCACTTACTCATCCGTCCTCCAGTCAGCCAGGACCTACGAACGAACCCATGTTGGAGTCGTTACAAAAGAGGCTGGGGTCATATCACAAATATGACAAATCAAGCCCATGCCTGAACGCAGCGCAAGTATTGACACCATCAGTATGATGGTCATCCGAGGCCATAGCGGCACTATCATCGCGTCTCCATGACGGTAGAAAAACCTGCCCGTTCGACTCAGAGTGCTGGTAGCATTTCCTGTCCACGAGTCCGTTCTCAATCCTTTCTCCTCACGCTCGTATTCACGCTCCTACGGGAAAAGCAAATCTCTCAGACCCAGACCGCAAGTTGCATGGAGAAAAGCTACCAGAGATGCTGCTTCCTCTCCTTCCATGGCCTCTGGCGAGGCCACTTATTTTGGCTACTCTTGGAGACGCCCTGTCCGGCTTGGAAAGAAAAGCTGCTGCCTTTGCTGCGTTCAGCATTTTCATTACCTAGTTGCCAACCACTGGGTGTATCTTGTCGCGATATTTCGAGCCAAAAGCCTTCTGGATCGAGGGCGGACCCAGGTCGATCACAGAGGGGATAGTACCTACCAGAGACACAACTCAGGATCAGGTGGTGAGTGCCCAAACGTTTATCATCATGCTCCAATCAAAGCCCGCGTGCGATACCCACAGGTCCGCGATGATTCATCAAATAATTGTCGAGGCGATCGTGCACGTGGGCCACAATGCTCGCTCAAGACTTTGCTATGTGAATCGTGACTCGAACCAGGCGGAAGAAAGGGCCGAGTGTGTTGGACCGGCCCGGGTTTAGGGACCGGGACTGCGCGGTTATCCGCATGGTACTACCGCTCCATTATCTTAGATTAGATAAGTCCGTATGTAATGATCAAAGGACACTGAAAGCATACGCGTTCTCCATTCGTTTACCCTTATATCTTCGTTCATATTAGTTCATAAAGTAGTCATTTATTCTCTGATGCAAGTCCGAAGGTATTCGGCCGATACTACACTCTTTGTTACGTATTTAAGGACTCCTTTTCGCGCCATATCACTTCAGTTTCTGACCACATAACTGAAGTGAGTATTTGCTTATGTCATATGTTACCTACTTTGGTTGACGCGTCGCCCTTAGGGTTATCGCTACCCTGTTCAGGTATTTATGACTTATAATAAAGTTTCTGACCACATGACTGAAGGTTATCGCTACCCTGTTCAGGTAGCGTGCGTATTTACATAGCTGCGTAACTACAGAGTGAACCCTGGCGGTGTGGTCTGGCGTATAACTCGGGCGTTGATTTCGTGGGTGTAATGAGGAAGGACGAACGCCCCAGTTATCTAGGTTTCGAGTATATTGTCAACCGCTGTTGATGAAGGAACGCCGCCTGGAAAAAGAGTAGGCGATAGAGTATATGCGCTCACAGTCACGGCCATGGAGGCAGGGCAAAAGAAGGTGTTATGGTGGCGGTGCGAGCAAATGCTGTGCGAAAGGTGACAACGGCGAAGTAGACAAGGGATGCGCCGCTCTCGCTCTCTGCTCTCGCCAGCCTCGTCGCCTCTGGCACTCTCGCGTGCATCGGCGCGAGGTATATCGTCGCGCTGCAGCTCGAGTTGGGCTAGGCTATCCCACTAGCGAGTCCAACCGTATCCTGCGTGTCGTCCGGATCGGATACCAGTGTAGCAGGCACCCAGATAACACCACTATGCTTCCTTGGCTCAGCAGACGAAGCTGCACCCTCTCCAACACCGACACCCATCACGTGGCACCTGCCCACTCCCACATCCGCACACTCAGTTTGGGACACTGTCCAAGTCTATAGTGGGGGGATTTGTGGCCGACTCGCCACTCTCGCTGTCTTTCTCAGTTTCGCCATCACTTCCGCATGTCCCGCACCGCGAGTCAAGCCCTGAGGAGCGAGCAGGGGAAGACGTGGAGGATGTTGGAGAAGGAGAACACTCGTTTGGTGCGCAGGAGTACACATGATACCCCCCGCGCATGCGCGGTGCACGTTCTCGGGAACGCGTACCACCTAATCGGCGAGGCCGTAGGCACGTGACATTTCACCACACTGCCGCGCGAAGAAAAGCAGGCACCACGGCCAAGCGTAGCAACAGCGTAGCGCCCACTGGCACGTCCGTCCCGTCCCGCCACCGCCACGGTCATCTCGCCTGCTGCTACCGCTGCTGCCGGTGGCGGTGGCAAGTCCATAGTAGGCAGCATGGGATCCCCTAGACGGGCAATTCAGAATCCATGAGGGAATAGGCTAGTCACGACCACGAGGAAGCCTTGAAGAGTGATAACCGATTCCGTTTTGTCCTTGTCGGTAGAATGAGGAAGGCCGTGGAGACTGATCGACACCCCATTTCGATGGCAAATCGGAGGTCTACTGGAGCTGCTGTATCCTTGTCTCGAGGAGTCCACTGGTGAAGATCGCGAGTCCCTGATCAGCGTGAAACCGGGAAAAAACACTGATCAAAGGGAGGAAGCCAGATATTCTGGAGCAATTCTTCATTCCAGTCCACAATCCCGTTTCTGACTGTGCCAAATTTCACGACTTTACCCTCCGTCTATGGTTTATCCCTGGCTGTTTGGGATGTGTCACTGCGCATCTGAGCATTTTCATCTGATACAAGACCTTTAACGCTATCCAGTGCCCGCGAACATATCTAACTCTGGGCGCCGATGCGAACCATCGTGGAGGGTGCAGGCATAGCGTGATCATTGGCAGTGACGGTGGAGCTTTAGAAAATGCACAAAAAGCTTTGAATCGAACCCGTTTTCCCCCATTTGCCCTACAAGTAACAAGTGACATGCCGAATCCAAATCCGAAGTTCAAGTTATTGCGTCGCGTCCATCACACTGGCCCAGACCTGATGTATGCCATATGAATTATTGACTCCGTACTGCACCAGATTTACAAAATGAATTATTTTGTCATCGATTCCGCATCTTACACTGTAGTTCTGCATTCGCTACACCCTATGTACCCTCATTGGGGCACTCCGATAGTAACTGCGCAAGTTCGTCATATCCCTCCTCTGATGCTACTTGGAAAGGGGTCTTTCCTTTCTTGTCCTGGATATGCAGATCCGCACCATGCTCGAGTAAGACCTTCGCAACCTGGAGATGTCCCCGATATGCCGCCCGGTGCAATGGAGTCGAGAGATCTGCCTTCTGTGCGTTCACGCCTGCACCGCGGTCAAGCAACAGTCGCGTAATCTCCGTATGTCCGTCTCTTGAGGCGAGGTGCAATGGAGTCACGCCATCCATGGCCTGCTCGTTGGCATTCACGCCATGGTCAAGTAATAACCGGGCAATGTCGTAATGCCCCCTTGCTGATGCCCACTCGAGCGGACTCCAACTAGCCTCATCCCGGTGATTCATGTCGGCACCGTACTCCAATAGCAGCCGGGCGGCCTTCAGTCTTCCGTGTCTTGACGCATTAAGCAGTGGCGTCGTCTCCCACCTGTCCTCCGCGTTTGGATCTGCACCGCGGTCAATTAGTGATCTCACGATCATGGCGTCTCCATGTTCTGATGCTAGGTGTAACGGAGTCGCATCCTGATCGTCTCGAGCATTCACGTCGGCCCCGTGATTTAGTAGGAACAGTGCCACCTCCACATGTCCCTCGTCCAAGGCCGCGTGAAGAGGCGTCGTGCGTTTCCCGCCTTTAGTATGGACGTCTTGTGGATGTGTACTGACGAGTTGCTGTGCCATGTCATGGAAACCGCATAACGCAGTATAATACAATGGAAGTGCCTTGGGTTGCTCCGGGTGAGTGGAGGACATGTGTGATTCCGAAGGACGATCGATATCATACACCCAGATCCAGGCTGCGAAGTGTGGTTTGTCCCTGTCAAAGAGACAATCCATCCCGTCTCGGATAAGCGACGATACATTCTCGAACTGGGCATGATCAACCCAGTGCTGCGCAGCATATGTGGCTAGGGGGAACTCCTTGATGCGATTCTTGTCGATGCTGTCATCTAACTGGAGTAGTACGCAGAGGCAAGCCCGTGCGAGGAAGGTATGTGCCGCTTGTAGGCGAACGTGATAATGAGAAACACTCTTGGAAATTGCAAGCCGACTTGATGTCAAGTACTCCTTCACGGTAAAGTGAGAGAACTGGACAGCTTTAGAATCAACATCATCGACAATGGCCACGAGAGTTGAACACGTGGACAAAATGACTTCCTCTGCATCCTCAGGACGCCAATCTGCATTGAACACAGGAATCGTTTCCGTGCCCTGCGGAATTGCAAGAACTTCCACAACCTCCTCGACACGAAGGGGGCGAACCGACACAGCGAGGCACTGGAAAATACGATGAGCAAATTCCTGTTTCTCCTTATCGATGCTCTGCAACGTTCGATCGTAGGTATCGTCCAAAGTCTCGGGTAGTTCATCCAAAGTACGTCGAATGCTCGGCGGAAAACAGCGACACAGGGTTTCTAGTTGGCAATATACCCATCGAAACCTACAACGTCACGTGAGCAGGAGCTCTGAAGTGAACATGATGGTTACGGCCTACATCCCGCCGGCCCTTTCTGTGAGCGTATCGATAACGAGATTCTTGTCCTCTGCTCGCCACCTCCGCATCTTCCGGTGTGAGAGAACAACAGAATTGATATAGTTGGTAATATCCTGGTTTTGTCCAAATTCATTATGGAGAGACATGCAGTGGACTGCCAAGGGCTCGAGAACCTCTCGGATGTCTATCTCTCGACGGCTAGTGATGCAAAGATGTAGATGTGGGAGGTGAAATTTGACAAGCTCCTGCAAGATGTCGAGGACTTGTTCACGAGGAGAAGGTAACCCGGAGGAATTTGGGCACTCATCGAGCGCATCTATCATGATGTAGATTGGGCCTTGTCCTGGAATTTCGAGCATCTTCTTCAGACATTCTACAAGCGCATCTTCGCTGGGTTGTCGGGAGCCACGATCGTGTGTCAAGTAGAGCGCAGAGAGAATATCACAGAAAGGATCAGATTGAGCGCAGAGCTGGACGAGGAGGGACGACAGCATGTTGCGGGTGTCCCGCTTAGAAGAATCACGGAAGTCAAAATAAAAATACGCGAATGTGGCTAGCCCAACTTCGCGCAAATCCTGGACATCTTGAATGATCGTTGAGCTTCTTAAAATGTGAATACATCATTCAGAGAAGAGTCGCATCGATACGTACCACAAGACACTCTTTCCAGAACCGGCTACAGTACGGGAACACACTAGCATTAGCCATAGGAAGGTAAGAGAGGGTGGGAGATACTTACGGTTGCCGTGAATCCATAAAAGCGAACCTGTCAATTTCCATTCTTTGAAGGTGTCGCCTTGGATAAACCATGTGGCTGTTCCGCTGTGATGGGATTTACGAGCAATATTATGGTTTGTTGATGGGTCTGGAGGAGATAGCCAACGTCGAAAGTTCTCTTGTAGCTGATCACCTGTGATGGGAACTTCAGAATCAACGTTCAATGAGGGTCACATTATGGGAGTACGAACGATTCGCCTTGTTTATTTTCTCCGCCACCTGTTGCATGAGGACTTGCGGTCACAGTTAAAAACGACGCCCTTTCATGCATGTCAGTTAGACGCACCCAGAGCTTGCCAAACGCCCTCCGTGGATGCCTTGCCATCTAATCAGAAAATCGTTCAGTACATCTACGTAGCCATATGAACAAGCTATGCGCACCTTCCATGACTACCGTCATGTTATTAACCAGACCATAAATGACCTCTAAGGTCTGCGCAGCTGTCGCTCGAGACTCCTCCTGGGTAAGTCGGTCGAGCCTTCCTAGCACTGCCTGGACATCGTTGTCGCCGAGCAGTTTCTTTGCAAATTTCTCTGTGACAGGTCAGGCCAATAGCGTTCCCAGAGGGGATAGACTTACTGAGCCGTCCCTCGTTCATCCATTTTGTTGCAAGAGCGATGACGGACAGGAATTCGGCCACGATCTTGACTAGTATTTCATTCATCGCAGGAGTGAGTTCAATCTCGGGTCGAGTATACACCGTGAGGCGCATGAGGAAGTTTTCAATACATTCAAGTACTTCGAGGAGGGTGTCATAGCCATCCCTGACACCCTTGGCTGCCTGATGTACCGAGATATCATAAGGAGGTAATTGGACATGATGAGGTAAATACATACAGTGAGAAGGACGCTGATGCTAGAGAATATAATTTGTGCGGGTGGGAATACCTAGAACATAACCAATAAGCGTCCAAATAGAGTCATGAAGAAGTAACGAACTTACGAGACTAACACCCGCACTGAGTGCTGCATCGTTGGAGAGGGCATGCAAGCCATCGATGATCTGGTTGAGGTACTTCATCAATTTGGAATCTCCACTTCTTAATTCGTCAAATTCGCGGGCCTTCGCCTGAAATACACTCAGGATGTCATCGGGAGATTGACAACGTCGGATCTCTGCGGCGAGTGGATCATTCTCAAGATCTTTCCCTGTCTGCCTAGTGTACTTCTGTAAGGCGGCGCTAAGAATGGATTGCAAGTTAGAAGAAGGGGCAGCTGGATCTGTGGTTGAAGACATAGGGATGACGGAGGGAAGGCGGTTTTGTGTGAAGGTGAGGGAGTGAGAGGGCGCAACCCCTTGCCCAGCTCCGGAGTCCTAGTCGATGACAAGAAGACGCCCGAGAACCATGACCTTGACAGGCTCAGATTGGGACGATACAGTACAGTAGACGGCCCCGCGTTTAAATGCCAATGATAGGTCTCGGGCGCAGCCGAGCGCCTAACCTGAAGCGCCCGTCAGATTCACTTGCAGAGTCTGTTCGTTCAGGAAACTGTCACACACTGCTTGACCTTAGCAGGCTATTCACATAACCAGACGCGGCGTAGGATGACCCGTATGGACATGATAGTCTGGCCATAGTCTGTATCCGTCAATTGGCATCAAAGTGATCAAACTCAGAGGGGGAATCGCATTCAAGTACTGAAAAGAGAAAAAAAAATGTTATTAAACTTTCTCCAGACTATAATGTACAATTTTCAGAGCCTCGAAGATGAGGGGACGAGTGCCGTTGTTGATGCGATCGCCGACCGTTGCTCCGAAGTTGAAGGAGGAAGAGAATGGCCCCGTGTCATACCCGGGCCCGTGCGTCCCGTGCGGAGTGCTGTAGTCATCATCGGCGTTGCGTAACATCCCGAAGCTGAGAAAGGTGGGAGAGCGCTGCAGCACCATCGTAACACTCCCTGTGGTTTTCGTACAAGCTGTCCTCGTCCGCCACTTTGAAGTCGACGCAGCGTAGGAATATCAACGCGTCACGTCGTTGACGCATCCATTGTCGTCATCGTCTGCTACTATATGCCGTAGTTGACTCAGCACGGGAGGCTGCACAGAGTGGATGCGGTCGTATTTGGAGCGGTACGTGGGCATGGTGGTGATGAACGTTATCCTTGTCGGGGTGGTATGCCCCAAGTCGAGGAGACGGAGGGATGACGCTGGACCTGCATCACGCCCGCGCCCTGCCATCGCCGTGCTGGCCGTGGTCGTCGGTGACCAGCACGGATACATGGGAATGGAGGGTAGGGAAGCTGCAAATGGCCCTGTCTCGGTGCAGAGAGGTAGTGAAAAGAACGAAACAGAAAACTACTCACATTGTCACTACTTCTCGGCACAGCAACCCCGAGGCATACACGTCCTACAGCCTGCGTGCCTGGATGGACCTGAAGACTGAGAAGGTTTAGTGGCTCGACCTTGAGGGCAGCGGTGGGTGAGTTGCTGGGGGGATAGAGGGGTAGGGCCGCTGGAAACATCTCGAGAAGAAATGAAATAGGTGAACACAATCCCTGTGTCAAGCCGAATGTGTCATCTGTCTCAGGATCGGGTAGGCAATGGATATTCCTTCGTCCCCAGGTCGCGGGGCATGGATTCTGCTCACAGGCCCCCCTCCACGTATCGGCGTGCCGCGTGTGGGTCCCATTAGGGTATAACGAAGTAATTACGCACGCTGAGAGAATCAACGAACTTCCTTTGACTAACACCCGCGCAAAGAGTCGTATTGTTGGAGAGCGCATGCAACAAAGCCATCGACGATCGGGTTGATACTTCATCGATTTGGAATCGCTATTCCTGAATTCGTCGAATTTCTGGGCTTCCTTCCCGAATACGCTCAAGATAGATCTCGGAAGTAAGTGGATCGTTCTGGAGATTTCCCGATCTGTTCAGAATAGTTGGTTAAGGCTTGCAGATTAAGAGAGGGGGGACTGCTTCGTCAATAGAAGACATAGGAATAACAGCGATTATAATTGCCAGGGCACGATGAGAAATGCATGACGGCGCTACTGAGGCGAGTTTACCATGCGGAAATATTCTGTGTTCTATCCTGTATTCTATCCTTATACTACCTTGCAGGTTCAAATGAGAGGTGTATCGTTGAAGGTGTTTTGCCCGGATAAGCTTACGCCCGGAAAGACTGCGGAAAGGTCCGATTCGAGTTCCGCTGACTCAGTGATGAGACGGTCTGTCGACTTGGAATTGTGAATGTGGCTGGCACCGTCTTGCACCTGCCCACTACTGTAGTACCCGTCTCTCTTTGCTTACACGCCCCCAGGGGGGCTGACATTTCCTCAAAGCGACCCCTCTTTTCTCTCAATACCGCATCAGTCCAGCAAGACCACTCAGCACCACTGTTCAAATCCAGGTTGCATCACCACTATTTTTAAACGAATCCCTCACATGGGTGGTGCTATTGACTACTGGATTTCCTTTTATGACACGGCAGTGGCAGTAAGAGCGGGCGACGTCCATTTATATTGTGAGGTGAGCCATGCTGCTACGCTCGGAATGACTCGGAGTCGCTTCGGAGCGCCCGTGACACCATCCGAGGCGTCCTTCCGCTCCGCGGCTTGCCTCCCAACTTCATCGACGCTCCGAAACCTCCCTCGGCCAAGGGCTGAACAAAAATTCGCATGAAGACTAGTTCGGTACGTCCTTCATTATTTACATTCCCCATTACCTCTAGTCGATTGTCATTGAAATTTACCTGAACGTCGCCTCCCTTCAAATACCCTTTCTCTAGATGTATCCTAGCCCCCCATATCTTACTCAGCCGACGTCGCTCGACCTCACGAAAGCCTTCGGACCCCCTCTCCTCCATACAGTTTCGACCCGTAACCTCGCGCTCGACGTCTCATTCGCTCCTTACATCGCCGTTTTCTTTGATAGGCCATTTCATTCCTTAAACTACCCCACCTTCCATATATTTCTCGCCTGAAGCATCGGCCGAATGGCGGCCAAGTACTAATGCGCATACTTGTATATAAAGAACCTTAGAGGCCCTGCTAAGAGGGCAGAGAATCCTTGTTGGACTTCCCTTGTGTTCTCGAACGTCTTTTGCTTGATTTATTTTCCTTTTTTCCTCTCCTCAATTCTCGCTGCGTTAATCCGAGCTATCACGCCGTCATGTACTCGCGGTCAAACGACAGGTCTCTCTCGCTCTCGGTCTTTGCCTCTGTCGTCTTCTCTGCACCGCCTTCGGTCGTTTATCCTCTTTTCGCATCGATCGCGGTAGGGCTTACCTCGCCTTGGCCTGCCCGATCGCTCTGTCTCCTTGAGACCTCCTGCCCCTATTCTTCAAACTCGCGCACGCGCGCGCTATTATCGCTCGCTTCAATATTGCAGAGAAAGGTGTGAGCTGACTGGGTGGTCACCCTCCTGATGATGATTGAAGCCATGCGCGATCTTGATACGAGCCCCTCTCATCACGTGACATCATGAGCCACGACTACACTCGAACGCAATCTTACCTAGGATCTTCCTTTGCAGCAATATGATGATATCACACGTTACAACGCCATTGCCTCATCCGAGTCTCCGCCGTGTTATCGCGCTGGGTCATTTACCTAGGCTTCCGTTCTCCACCCTTCCAAGTATCAGCGTAACTGTCGAAAAGGGTCTAACCCAATTCCAGAACGCGAGTCTGTGCCTGGCGAGCGCTGGCAGTGGAATGCACTGCGCCCACATCGAATGCAGGTCGAAGGTGCCGCCACCTCTCCTTCCCAGCCCTCCGGTGAGTCCACCATTGGTCCATCATTTCCCACACTGGCGGACACCGCCTCGTCCGGCTCAGGAAGTGGCGCTCTCAGCCCCATGGCTAAAAATAGAAAAAAAAGGGCATATCGTTATGAAACGTGCTGTAGCTGCCGCTCTCAAACATAAGTCCAAGTCTCGTCAGGATTGACTACGAGTGAGCTCAATGTGTTGTATGCCTTCAGTGGTACTGGCAGCAGTTCTGGCCATTATGATGACGTTTCACCGGGACTAGTTTTGAGCCAGCTGATGGATGGTTTTTTTGAGAAGGGGATGACATGGCGCTGACGCTGATTTGACAGCACATAGGATGGGTACGTATACTCTAAGTATATCGGTGAATTGTACAAGAAAATGCAGTCGGATGTCCTTCGTGTCTTGCTTCATGTTCGGTATGCTGCCATTTTGCCTGTTGTTAGACGTACTCTGACCGTGAATGTGCTGGGAGTACCGACAGCTGAACCCCATCCACCGGGCTTTGTGCCCCTCGCGCCCTGACAAGGCTCGCCGGCTTGGGTACAAAGCAAAACAACGATACGTTATCTATTGTGTGCGCGTAGGCCGCGGGATCTCTCGGGCGGCACGGAGCCCTCCATCCTCGACCCCGCCAACGTCTCCCCCTCCCACTCCGCGACCTACTACTCCCGTGTCAGTGGCGCCCAACGACTCCGGGTCTACTGCTCTTCGTGATGTGTCCCCACTAACTGGCACTAAGCGATGTCTCAGACACGGAAATACCTACACAAGCAGCCCGCGCGGTTCCAAGCAACACGAAACAGAGAAGGGAAGTCCACCACACCTATATCTACCTCACAATACTGTATACTGCACCCCTACTAGACCCGGTTACAGCCCCTTCACCTCGGCGCGCCCTTAAGCCCCCCTCAAATGCCCATCACCTGCCGCATCCGATCGAAAACCGAAGGGTAAGACAGCGCCGAGGGCGAGGAGGAAGACTTCCCAGGCCTCCGGGTCTCGGGATGCTATCGCGTAGTTGTACCCATCTAATGTGTGAGGGAGGTACAGAAAGTATGATCATGCTCAGTGGTGTAGATTCTAAATGGCCGAAATCGATTCCAACTTTCCCAAGCTAGGTCATGCGGTGATGTGCATGATTGACGTGATCAGGCCTGATCATGCCCAATAATCTCTTTGCACTTTTTCAAAGTTTTCTGATGTGGCACCAGGGTCCAGGGCCACCACAGAAGTGATATCACTGTGATTCGCTGATATGTAACTCGTGACAGGTGTATTTCACCCGCCCACCAGAGGAGAGCGAACCCTTTGATCAAAAACAAGCTGACTATACTCAGTACGGTAAGGGTACATAGACAATATAAGGTGGAGCGCCACAGCGCCCGGTACTATTTATATACTCGCAGCGATAGGAGCGAATAACAGAGCTTCCCCACCTTCTCGGTGTGCACACACCCCGTAAATCATTAGACCACGACCTCAATGGACTGGTGGAACAACAATCCTTCATCTTATCGTTCCCCCCCTGGCCCGCCTCCTGGGCAGAGTGCCTACTACGGTTCACCAACTAGTGCAAACTTCACCTTCCCCACCCCGTGAGAACCTTCTATCCGAGTCCTCGGTTCTCTCCCTGATCCATGACTCCTGAAGTGACGGCCAATTTGGTCAATCTGGGTATTCCCCTTATGGTTCACCCCCTGGTCCGCCCCTAGGGTATGGTCTGATAATGTTAACCACTTTAACTATCTCAGCGTAGCGACATTCCACAGTCATGTCGGCCCTCCTCCTGGCCCTCCCGCTGGCCCTCCCTCCGGTCCCCCATCCATCCCAACGAATACCTATCTGGGGTCCAGTTACTCCTCTCCGTATCCTGGCCCTGACATAGCATCCCCCCTGGGCCCTCCTCCCGGTCATCCACAGTAAGTTTACGTTTACCATTCCAACCGCTAAGGAAAAAACAGTGACCATGATTGCGTATTTGACAGCGCAGATCAATTTGGAGACTATGGCTCTTCTCGTGTGTACCCCTTCACGGCTTCACTTGCAGATGAACTTACAATCCGGACCTAGCTGTGCCTCCTCCCCGCCCTCCGTCGGGGCAACAATATTACGGACCTCAATTTCAAGGATCGCAGCAGCCTGAGCAACAAATGTTCTTCCAGTACTCGGAATGCAATGGGAGGAAGAAAGCCCTCTGCGTATGTTTCTTCTCCACAGGTTTTGAGGAAGGTGCAAGCAGGTTCACTCGAGGTTCAACTAGATTGGGATCAACTATGTTGGACACGAGGAGGACGAGTTGAGTGGGTGTATCAATGACGCCCGTAACGTCGAGAGTTTTCTATGCGGTATTTTCAACTTTTGTACTTCCTGCGAGTATGCATCTTAATCCTGCAATGTAGAGATGTTCGGCTACAGGAGCGAAGATATTGTGGTACTGACCGACGACTCGGATCAGCAAGATCCGCATTCGAACCCCACGAGGAGTAACATCGTATGCATTTTTCTGCGAAGGGTCCTCATTTCTTAAATCTACTCGGCAGATAAGGGCAATGCAATGGTTAGTAAAGGATGCGAAACCAAATGATTCTTTGTTTTTCCATTGTATGTATTTCCCTTGTCGAAGTTGGTTTAACCGAGGGCTGAACTGTTATCTAGATTCTGGTCATGGGAGTCAAACGGAGGATTTGGACGGCGACGAAGATGATGGATATGACGAAGGTGCCTCACATTTTCTGGATCCAGACTTTTTGTGAACGGGTGTTTGTCAGTTATCTGCCCCGTAGATTACGAGACGGCCGGGCACATCGTAGATGATGTAAGCCAAAGTGCAGAAGCCGTGCCGTACTAACTAATATCTTCGTAGGATATGCATGATATCATGGTCAAACCTCTCCCTCCTGGCTGTCGGCTCACCGCCATTTTTGATGCAAGTTGGATTTGCACGTACCATTTGAGCTCTACTGATTCGACTTCATAGTCCTGTCATTCTGGTAGTGCATTAGGTGAGCCTTCCCGCTTTGAGGAATAGCATGCCAGTGCTCTGATGATATCACCACGAAGACCTACCGTATATGGTACGTAACACTCGACTCGGTCCAGTGAATCAGCTTTGAAATCTTTTTTCGTCCTAGTATTCTACAGAAGGCAAAATAAAGGAACCCAATCTTACTGTGGAGGCCAGTCAAGGCCTTATCGGCGCCGTGTCGTCCTATGCGCGTGGCGATATGCGTGGCGTTTTGAAATCTGTCACCGGTTTCGTCAAGACCGCTACCACAGTAAGAAGGGCGACACTAAAGGCCCGTCAAACTAAATCAAGCCCAGCTGATGTCGTGCGTATGCTTTCATCTCCCTCTACTCAGGTAGCTCGAATGATGTATAGATATCGTGGAGCGGGTGCAAAGACTCGCAGACAAGTGCAGATGCTGTCGAGGATGGCTCTCCTACTGGTGCCATGAGCTATGTAAGCGGCATTCCACTTGCATCCGGTTATGATTACTAGCTAAGGTAGTTAAATAGGCCTTCATAACTGCTCTCAGTAAATCCCCCCTCTTACAAAATTTGAGACGCCTCTGATCGATTCTATCAGCCGAGCAACCTCAACAGAGCTATCAGGAACTCCTTGTGAATATTCGGTGAGCACCTCCTTTCATCCCCGCGTACAAAGTTTAACATTGTCACATCAGTACTATTCTGAGTGAAAATTATGACCAGAAGCCCCAGGTAAGTAGGGTGGAGGGTTCCTTGTGTTTATTTTGGTCTCACCTTACCTTTCGTCGATCAGCTTTCATGCTCTCACCCTCTGGTATGTACCTTTACTTTTCAGGAAATTGTTGCTCAGGCATTCTTAGGATACATCCCTGCAATTCGTCGCATGAACACGCGACTCATCCCGTTTCTAATCCAAATTTCTGAATTGTCAATTTGTTGTATAGTTAGGACAACTGCGTTCATAGTCTTGTCGAGCTACCTGTAGTTGAAAGCCGGAGTGTTCAATTATGACGAGTGACTAGCAACTCAAAGTCCCTACTTAATATGAGGCACACAAGTTTCTAGGTCTGTGTGTGGTTGGATCCTGTGCACAACACCCTTCTGTTGGAGCGCGCCTCGACCGCGTCGGTGATGTGTTTGGCCGGCGTATTTTTAGGCGGTTGCATCTCGTCAGCATCATTCCCTTCCCTTCCCCGAGAGGTGCACAATGTGATTCGGTGCGACAACCAAGGGACACGCATGTGGTATCGCCTCAATGCGCGTGGTTGAGAATGCTATGGCGGGCAGCGGGGCAAGTGTGGGGCCCGTGTCATGCTACTTAGCGGGTATTACGTGTTGGCACAGTTGTAGGAATTCCAGGCTTTCGTCTGGATTGAGGCACAGAATCCTGAGGCCCCAAACTTCGCGGTCCATGCCGTGAACCTTCCCCACGCACAAACTGGTGCAGGGACGTGCGCCTTAGATGGGCCATGTGGAGGGCTGGGAATGCCTTCGGGGCGTACAGCAGTGGGAATTGAGGGCGATGGGCCAGGGAAATAGGCCCATTCAACGATATGGGGGAAGGGGAAAACGAAGCCGGCGCAGTGACAAATTGGGCGAGGTAAGCTCGCTATCTATCCGTAGGCCGTTCTATGGCAGGAGATGCTGCTGCTGCGTTCGGCGTCTTCTCTTGCTTTATGCTAGTCGCAAGGTGCATCTCGTCGCGATCGTTCGAGCTGAATGTCCTCTTCTCTGGGGGCAGCTTCGAGTCGGTCACGGATGGGACGATATCTGCCCCGGATGCAGCACGGAATACCAGTAGTAGGTAGGCAACATTTTATCGTCACGTTTCACGAACAGCTTACTCGTAGACGCACGCGCAAGCCAGCAACGATATCTTGTAGACGGTAGCGGCTGCACTCGGACAAAGGCGCGAGCCATGGGGTCCAAAGCGTCAAAGCGTCATAGGGATGGTCCGGGCGATGTCGCAGGCGAGTTCGCAGTGCTCGCCCAAGAGAATGCTTGGCGAGTCGTGAGCCGAATCAGGCAAATAGAAGTCAATACGATGGGACGCAAGGAACTCACTCGTCAAATTCATAGGTGTAATGAGCGAGGAACGACCCCCGTGATCTGCTTTTTGTATAAACCGCTCTTTTACCTCCTGGAAAGTGTGGCCAGGACATGCGCGGCGAATCGGCGAGGATCCCAAAATTCTAGATGGTGTTTTTTAGATCAACTATAGGCCTATGAGCGTCCGTGAGTGCGAGGCAAGTACGTCTGTGGAAGGAAAGCACAGGACCTGTGGTACGATCCTTCGGCTCGAATAGAGATAATTGTCGTTGCTGGGCTGTGGTGTTGCCATGTCTGGAGAACCAACACTGTCATCGTCGTCATCGACCCACTCCCCAGGAAGCGATGGAGAGCTTCTACGTCCTTGGACAGTGCGTTGGGAAAGAGGCATACGGGTGCTGGTGATTAGGATTAAGTAAGGCTAGTCCGACAGACGATGAGGATGGACAGCGCGCACAAGAAGGCTGACAAGTCAAAATAGCTACCACAGGAGAGAGATGTTCAAAAGGCCGAGGGCACGGCATCGGTACCCATACGACCTAGCGAGTATTTATCAAAGAGAAAGGGGCCACATTGGGGTGAATCCTCCTAGAGTAGCGTTGGATCTACTGTGCATGGAACGAGCGCAGACATGGGTAGTTGCCTAAGATTAGGGTGGCAGAATAGCCTGGAATGTGCCGTATCGGAGGACAAGGACACGATGCGGAGGTCCTAGCCGAGAACTGTTCTGAACTGAGCCCTCTATAGAGAAAAAACCCGAATTACAGCGCAGCAGAAGCATGGCGCTGATCAACACATGGTGAACTGGCCCAGCATGCTGCCCA
Organism: Russula sp. MG48; assembly: GCA_003313725.1. Classification (NCBI taxonomy): domain Eukaryota; kingdom Fungi; phylum Basidiomycota; class Agaricomycetes; order Russulales; family Russulaceae; genus Russula; species Russula sp. MG48. The sequence continues at coordinate 9,067 of QLOS01001285.1, read as the reverse complement.
AGTTCGAATACAAGAACTCAGTTATCAAGTTATCTATTTATGTGTCCCGTGATTTCCTCTCCACGTGACTTCTATCCCCGAGCCCCGACCCGCCTGGCTTCGGACACTAGGCGCCAGTGCGCCAGCTAGGCCAATGTCACTGATGGACTTCCCTGGCGCTGAGACTGGACGAACCCACACCATCCCCAACGCCCGTAATGGTGCGCTTGCGCCAGACGCCCTCCTCCGCATATCCAGTTCCGCAAGCGTTCTGCACTTGCATCTATCACTGTGCACCCGCCACGCTCCCTCTCATTCCTACTTCTCCTGCGCTCCGCGTCGATACCAAATGCGGTAATGCAGCACCATATGAATGAGGACAACGAGGACACCAAGGAGGACAGTGACCACATGGGAATAGAGACGACAGGCAAAGACGGAAAGATATTACGTCCCCGGTACATGCACAAGCGCTCGGCCTTGGCAACGCGTACACTCTACCGGCACGGACGTGGGCCTGTAGCACTTCGCCGCGCTGCAGCACGAACAAACGCAAGTGCGATGTCCTGGCGGAGAGACAATGCGTGGCCCGTGCTCATCCCTCACAACAACCTCCGCTGCCGTTGCTACTGTCAGGGGCGGAACGGGAGCGGGCGGTACAGGATCTGGGCCCGTCAATTGCGCACGATACATGACGCGTCCGCCCCGCAGCTGTTGTATGTGCAACGGGCGGACAAGAAATTGGAATATATGCACAGGCTAGCGAATGCAAGGGCGATGGCCATGCGGCTACCAGGTGCTGGTGATGGTACCCTCGAGTGTGAGGGCACCTGATAGGGACCCGTCCTCTGTTGCTCCTGTAGAAACTCAGGCTGCTGAATAGTAATTGGCCAGAGCGGGAGACGAAAAGGGTTGATTCGTTCGCCTTCCGTGGGCCTGAGTACGATGCGACTTGGTGGGAGCTGGATTTGGAATATGGGGTGTGGGGTGAGGACGATAGAGCAGAGACGGTGTTTGGGAGAAGGATGTATTGGAGCACTGTGGTTGCTACCTGGTTGGCAGTTTCATGAGACGCTGTGGACCGATACTCATGTCCTCCGATGATACGCTGTTTGTTGTGAAGAGGTGACTTTGATGACATCTTACAAGCTCCGCAAGAGAGAAATACGGCACTTGAACTCATTCGACATACAAAAATAGGATCGCATCAACATAACTGGAGAACCCAAGAACGTAAACGTACTATTCTGCAGGCCCTGATGTGCCAAGCAAGTCCAGCGGGTAGTTTCCTTCAAAATGTAATCATACCCTCATTGACACCCATCTAGCGTACCACGGCATACTTGGGCGAAGGGCCAAGGATTTGGAGCGGGACCTGGAACTTGATGGTGTCATGGATAGCTACAGTACAAGGATTGGAGAAGCACTCTCTTGGAGAAAGGGCGGGAGGTGACCTACAGGTTAATAAGTGAGAATATCCTGGGCTTCTTGTCTAACGTTGACGCGGCTCTGCTCTATCCTGTTCAGGGCCACGAAGTAGCCTTGAAAGTGTAGCCCCCAGATGGTGTGATATCATGACCTGCTACGTGTCCGAGTCCGCTGAGAGCTCCGGAGAGAGGGCGACGGCCATAAGCAACGTGTGTGTTGGGAAGCCATGAACCAGTTTCAAGGCTCACATAAAATGACATCCGAGAGCGAGTGTGACCGCAAGGAGTGGATAAGTCTTATGTGAGATCTAGATGGGGCGATTCAGAATCCACTAAGCGATAAGCTGGTCTCGAGGAAGGAAATGGCACATCTAGAGCTACTGTATCCTTTTCCGAAGGAGTCCTCTGGTGAAGATCGCGAGTCCCTGAAACGCTGATCAAACAGGGGCAACCAAAGTCATCTGCTTGGAGACCGCCTTTAGGGTGCATCACTGAGAACGCGCTGAACTATTGCGCGTCAGGCTTGCCTCAATTCACGTCCTATTTAGATCCGAGTCAAGATACCGCAATCAATCTATCGATCTATCTAGCTTGTAGCCCCTCGAAGATGAACGGACGAGTGCCATGACCGTCGCGAACGTCGACAGCGACCCCGAAGTTGAGGCAGGGAGAGGATGGCCCCACGCCATACACGTACCTCCCGTGCTACGTGTTGTGGTGATCGTCAGCGTCACCCACGAAGGTGGGAGAGTGCTGGGCGATGATCGTGACGTATGCTGTGGTTTTCGTGGAGTTATTGTCGTCCGTCGACGTCGCTTGAAATCGAGGCGGCATGGGAATGGCTAGACGTCACGTTGACGCAGCATGGATGGCTACACGAAGTGGCTGTGGTCGTGGTTGTGGTCGTGGACACCTTGTTCATTGTGGTTGTCGTTCGGACTGTGGTGGCTGAGATCGCTGCCTCTGTGGCTGTAGTCATCGCGTTCATTTCGGTCGTGGTGACTATCGTGCTCATAGTTGGGGTGGTCGTGGCTATAGTAGCCACGGTCATGTCGTCGTCGTCGTCGTGGCAACGTTGATTGTGCCATGGTGGCCGTTATCCTTGTCGGGGTGGTCGTCCAAGTCGAGGAGACGGGGACAGGGAGATGACGTAGATGACGTTGGCCCGCGTCGGTCGCTGCCGCCATCACCGTCCTGATCGTGGTCGTCAGTGACCAGCGCGAACACATGGGGAAGGGGGTAGGGAGGTGGCGAATGGCCGTTAGAGGGCCTGTCTGGGTATAGAGAGTAGTGGGAAGAAAGGAACAGAAAACAGCAACTCACCTAGTCCCTACTTCCCTCACAGCAACGTGGAGGCATACGTGTCCTACTACCAGTAGTAGAATCTAAAGACTGAGGCGGGGTGGCAACGCGATGTCGAGGGCGGCTGCAGGTAGGAGCAGGGGACATGAGGGATAGGGTCACCGGAAACGTCCCGGAAAGAAATGACATGAGTGAAAGAAAAGAAAAGAAGATATGAAACTTGAAGAGATGCGTACTCACACGCTCATCCCTTTTTGTTTCTACAGTAGTCAGTCAGCGCGCACAATATTAACAAGCACTTATCCCTATGTCAAGCTGAAAGTGGCCTCTGCCCTGCGTGGGTCATGGATATCTCTTCGTTCCCGGGTGTGGCACATACCATCTGGTCACCAGTCCTCTTCCACGTCCACAGTGCCCAAGTTCACTCACATATCGATCATGTCTGCTCGCGCGGCAGCAAGGCGGGGAAAGAAGAATAGAGTTGGTCAATCTTATACCCGATTTAGCGTGTCCGAAACATGAACACGACTCGCGGACGAGCACTAGAGCCTGTGATGACACACCGTGATGACGAAAAAAATTGCTCATACTTGGTCATGTGAGCGTGACATCCTGTCACGGATGCGATGTGCATAGCAGGGCTCGCACAACTAAGTTAGGTATCGAACTGCCTTTTTAATTGCTCGAATTCCATTGAGACCGGCCTTCTCATCTGCTTGGATGTGACCCGTTGCTCAGAGTGGGGGTGAAACGATCGCGCGTTAGTCGAATAGCGGTGACTCGGAGGTTCGCATCCATTTCCTCTGTAAGCTCTGTTTGCGTTTGAGCATTTGGTTTGAATCCGAGTCAAGACTCAAGACCTTAACCCTCCCTACACCGGTCTACTGCTAGGATATGGCATTCAGTTCTCGTTTCTTCCCGCAGTGTTCTGGCAAGTCGTTGCGCACTCTTACCGATGCCAACATATCGTACGACTTGCCGAGAACAATAACTGGGCCTAACACGCCCCAGTGCGTTCTACAGGGTCCTTCTCGTATCTCTTCTCTCGCACCTTCCCCTGCCGCTGCGACCCCTCCCGTACGACTGAAATCGTCCTTCCCCCCTTTCTGGTAGTCCACGTTTCTCTGTCACCGTGATGGATCTGGGATTTGACGTGTAGTGAGAGTGGCAGAGATACCCAGAGTGAAAACGAAACCAGCAGCCGCGCGGTGATAGATACGGAAGTTTGCAATACTGCGGTCGGCGGGGCAGACCATTGTGGGGATGGTGGAGGCGTAGCAGGACGAGCGGTGCGGACAGTGGATATTCGTTAACAGTGCTGAAGAAGCCCAGTGGCGTCATCTTGCGAGGCCGGTGCGCTGTTTGGCCACCCATACTGCCACTTCCCTACACTTTTCCGAACATCCATTTATCAGCCATCTCAACTAACAGCCTTCTGCGTACGTCCTGTGCTCCCAATGTTGGCTTGGCTTTGTATAATTCCACCCTCAGGTATCCTCCATCGCCAGATACCACACATTCCCCACCCCCCATTCGCTTCTCGTTGAGTGGGTTGACGATGATGGCGGTCAGCCTGGCATGCTGCCTCAGCTCGGCTGCGGCTACGGCGAACGGTTTCTTCCCAAGTCAGAGGTCCTCCAAACCCCTATGGTACTGGTTTTCATATATCTCACCTCTCGCGCACCTAGGCTGATGGCTGGGTTGAAAGACGGCATGAGGAGTTTTTGGATCCCCACCGCTTTGCGACCTACATTCTAGCTATTCTCTCATCAGGAGTTGAGGATACGGTAGCTGGTGATTATTCGTAAGCGGAAGCTGATCGTGGCGTCCCTCACCTGATACACATGGCCATAGAATTGACGAGTAGGTACCTGTGATACTGCCACCCTTTTCTCCTACTCGTTCAGCTTCTTCGTTCACCTCATGATTTGCAAGCGTTGTCAGTTCTCGCATGTGAGACCGTGACCTCTCCTATGTCATTTCTCGGACTACCTCAAGCGGCATCTTGAATTCCCTGGGGCACACACCCCTTATCCGGTTGCCGGTTGCTACAATCTTTGACATGTCAAGGAACTTCGTCCTTTGTGCCAGTCGTCAAAGCGTGGTCGGCATGAGCTCATTTATTTCGTGTGCCTGTCCAAGGCATGACTGAGCTCGCCTTGATTGAGAAGGCGAATTCCGACGCGAACGACAAGGGCACCATGTGAAGAGAGCAAGGTATAATGCAAGAGCAACCTCCATCTTCGAGCGGAACACGCTGTCCATGCCGGCAGGGATAAGGACTCTGATCATAGTGGACTAGTGGGAGGAGGTAGGGGCACCGGCGATGCTCATCTGCCGCTGACGTGTGCGGTTGGGTGTGGAGTGGAGAAGGCTGATTCGTTTGCTTCAGGTGGGCGCTGACGCAAAGTGAGTGATGGGACGCTGGAATTCGAACACGGGGTGTGCGGTGTAGAAGAGGTCGTAGATCGGCGGATGTCAGGTATTGTTCTATTTGCTACTTTGAATTGACACCACCCCGTGCCAGTGGGTTGATACCCTCATACCTCAAAGATATTCGGGCTGTGAAGTGGGAGACGCTTTAAATATTGTCTGCTGTAAGATTGACGAGGAAGGAAAATTGAATACGTGTATCAATGCAGATCGGCCGACGAAATGTACGAAGGCTTGAATTGAACTAAACGCATTCGCACTACAGGCAACAAGTGACATGCCGAATTTTTGAGGCTAAAGTCGCCAAGTCGCGTCACGATACAAAATCAGGCAGCCCAGACTTTACGTATGCCATATAGATTATCCATTTTGTGCGGCACGAGCTTTGACAAAATAAAATAGATTGTCACCGATTCCATATTCTACCTGCAACTCTGCATTCGTAACACTCTATGTCGCGTCCCTGGCACGCTTCCGATAGTAATTTCGCGACGTCGCCGCCGTAATACCCTTCCGATGCAAACTGGAAAGGCGTCTTTCCTTCCTTGTCTCGGATATGCAGATCTGCACCACGCTCGAGCAAGACCTTCGCAACCTGGAGTTGTCCCCAGTATGCTGCCTGGTGCAACGGAGTCTGGAGATTCATCGCTTGTGCGTTCACGTTCGCGCCGCGATCAAGCAACAGCTGCACGACCTCCACACGTCCGTATTGCGATGCGAAGTGCAATGGAGTATAACCCCCATTGTTCCTGAGATGCACGTTCGCGCCACACTCGAGGAGTACTCGTGCAGTTGCAGTATGTCCGGCCTCCAACACCCGATGTAATAGAGTACAGCCTCCCTTGTCCTGTTCGTTGGGATTCGCGCCATGGTCAAGTAATAGTTGGGCAATGTTGTCGTACACGTTTGACGATGCCGAACGAGGCCACCACGACATCCACTTGTAATACATGTCAGCACCGTGCTCCAATAGCATCAGGGCAGTCTCCGCTCTTACATTATTCCACAGCAAAAACAGTGGTGTTTCCTTTTTACCGTCCTGCACGTTCGGATCTGCAGCGCGGTCAAGCAACAGCTGCACGACCTCCACATGTCCGTATTGCGATGCGAAGTGCAATGGAGTATAACCCCTATTGTTCCGGAGATGCACGTCCGCGCCACACTCGAGGAGCACTCGTGCGGTCGCAGTATGTCCGGCCTCCAACGCCCGATGTAACAGAGTATAGCCTTCCATGTCCTGTTCGTCGGGATTCGCGCCATGGTCAAGTAATAGTTGGGCAATGTTGTCGTACACGTTTGACGATGCCGAACGAGGCCGGCACGATATCCACTTGTAATACATGTCAGCACCATGCTCCAATAGCATCTGGGCAGTCTCCGCTCTTACATTATTCCACAGCAAAAACAGTGGTGTTTCCTTCTTATCGTCCTGCACGTTCGGATCTGCAGCGCGGTCAAGCAACAGCTGCACGACCTCCACATGTCCATATTTCAATGCGAAGTGCAATGGAGTACAACCCCTATTGTTCCGGAGATGCACGTTCGCGCCACACTCGAGGAACATTCGTACGGTCGCAGTATCTCCGGCCTCCAACGCCCGATGTGACAGAGTATAGCCTTCCATGTCCTGTTCGTCAGGATTCGCGCCATGGTCAAGTAATGACCGGGCGACGTCGTGATACCCCTTTGACAATGCTAGCTCAAGCGGACTCTGACCCTCCTCATCCCGGTGATTCGCATCGGCACCGTGCTCCAATAGCAGCTGGACAGCCTCCATTCTTTCGTTCTTCAGCGCCAAGGACAGTGGAGTCTCCTTCTTGTCGATCTGCGCGTTTAGATCTACACCACGTTCAAGCAACAGCTGCATGACCTCTGTGTGACCATGTCGTGACGCGAAGTGCAATGGAGTCCAGTCCGACTTGTTCCGGAGATGCACGTTCGCACCACCCTCGAGGAGTACTCGTGCGATCGCAAAATGTCCGCCCTTCAACGCCCGATGTAACAGAGTACAGCCTTCCATGTCCTGTTCGTCGGGATTCGCGCCATGGTCAAGTAATGACCGGGCGACGTCGTAATACCCCTTTGACAATGCTAGCTCAAGCGGACTCTGACCCTCCTCATCCCGGCGATTCACGTCGGCACCGTGCTCCAATAGCAGCTGGACGGCCTTCACTCTTTCGTTCTTCACCGCTAAAGATAGTGGAATCTCCTTTTTGTCGTTCTGCGCGTTTGGATCTGCATCACAGTCAATTATTGACTTCATGACCGTGGTATCTCCGTTTCGCGATGCTAGGTGTAATGGGGTCTCATAAACATTGTTGCGAGCATTCACGTTGGCCCCCTGCTTCAGCAGGAACAGTACAACCTCCTGATGTCCCTTGTACACCGCTGCGTGCAAAGGAGTCACACAGTTCCCGCCTCTAGCATTGATATCTTCTGGATGTGTACCGACGAGGTGTTCTGCCGTGTGACGGAAACCGCATAGAGCAGCGTAATACAGTGGCAGTGCTTTGGGTTGCCTCGGGTGAGCAGAGACCATGCATAGTGACCACTTGCCCGCATCTACGTCGTGTAGCCAGATCCATGCTGCGAAGTGTGGTCTATCCTTGTCAAAGATACAGCACATCTGATCTTGGATAAGCGACGATACATTCCCAAACTGGGCATGGTCAACCCAATGCTGCGCAGCATAGATGGCTAGGGGGAAGTTCTCGATGCGATTCTTGTTGATGCCGTTATTTAGTTGGAGGAGTATGCAGAGGCAAGCCCGCGCGAGAAAGGTATGTGCGGCTTGTAGGGGGACGTGATAGTGAGAAACTTGATGGGAATATGTGAGGCGACTTGATGTCAGGTACTCTTTCACGGAAAAGTGGGAGAACTGTACAACTTTGGAACCATCGACGTCGACAATGGTTACCAAAGTGGAACACGTGGATAGAATGGATTCCTCTGCATTCTCCGGACGCCAATCAGCATTGAACTCGAGAATCGGTTCTGCGCTCTCTGGAATCGCAAGAACTTCCACAAGCTCCTTGACATGAAGGGGGCGAATGGACACAGTGAGGCATTGGAAGATGCGATGGGCAAATTCCTGTTTCTCCTTATCTATGCTTTGTAATGCTTTTTCGTACGTTGCGTCCAGAGACTTGGGTAGTTCTTCCAAAGCACGTCGAATACTTGGCGGAAAACATCGAGACAGGGTTTCTAGTTGACAATAAACCCATCTAAACCTGTCGTCACATGAGCAGGAACCTTAAAATGTGGTGGTGACGTCCTTACATCCCACCAGCCCTTCGGATGAGTGTATCAATAACAAGCTTCTTGTCTTCAGATCGCCACTTCTGCATGGTCTTATGTGAGTGAACAACTGAGTTGATATAGTCGGCAATATCCTGGTTCTGTCCGATTTGCTCATGGAGAGACATGCGCTGGACTGCCAGGGGTCCGAGAATGTCTCGGATGTCCATCTCGGGACGGCTGGTGACGCATAAATGTAGATCTGGAGGGTGGGAGTTGATAAGCTCCTGCAAAATCTTGAGGACCTGTTCACGTGGAGAGGTCAACCCGGAGGAATTGGGGGATTCATCCAGGGTGTCTATGATAATGTCACCCCCATAAAGTGGGCCTTGCCCAGGAAGTTCGAGCATCGTCTTCAGACACTGTATAAGCACGTCACGGCTGGGTTGTCGGGAGCCATGATCATGCTTCGAGTAGGTAGTAGAGAGAACGTCACAAAATTGATCGGATTGAGCGCAGAGCTGGAGAAGGAGGGACGATAGCAAGCTGTGGGCATCTCGCTTAGCAGAGTCCCGGAAATCAAAATAGAAGTATGAAACAGTGGCCAGCCCAGCTTCATGCATGTCCATCAGTTAGTTCGCAAAAAACTTGTGTCTTTTTGGTCTTGTGAGCCTGTGGCACAGGTTCAC
>QLOS01001284.1:0-32175 GCA_003313725.1 Russula sp. MG48 | reverse complement strand
CTTGACCAGCGTCGCGTATACGTCTGGGACCGGCCAAGTGGGGCCGCACAAGTAGAAGACGCCCTCGTCCTCGCCGTGCAGCATCTGCACGAGCGTTTCCACGTCCTCAAGCGTCTTGTGGTGAATATACGTTTTCCTTGGACTGTCACGCGAAAAGGCGAGTCCTGCCTTGGTGATGATCCCATCCTGGACGAAGGCCTCGATCTAAGGGACGAAAGTTAGTCAAGATGGTCAAAAAAACACAGAGCAAGACTAGGAGTTGCGTGGCCCCAGCCATTGCTCCACCGTGACATACCCTGGGTGCTCGAGCTCACTGTTTGCCCCGTGAACTGGTGGGTCTGCCTGGTCACGCTGACTTTCATCCTTAGCCCCCAGACATTGCCTCCACCTCAGCGCCACCAGTCTTTGCCCAGACGAATGTTGCGGATGCCTCCCCTAGTCCAAATCTTTTTGTATAGTAGACCCATGCATCTACCTTATTGAATTCAGCATACATTGGTGTCATGTGTTATGATGTACTGTACTGTACATATGTTTACATGGTACTAGTAGGCTATCATCTATTATGTTGTCTGAGTGCATCTGAAAGCGGTCTGAACGGGCTGATTCAGCCATTCCGGGATTTGCTGATGACTAGGGATCAGCTCTTCGTCCCTCTGCGGTTCTACGGCGATGTAGAATCAATTACGGTCACAATAACGTGCGAGATCGTTTGTCCTTGCGACCGAAAGTCTGTGAACGCGTACGTGCCGGCGTTCTGTAGCGTGAGGGCACCGTCAAGTACCGCACGAAGACCCGCGGCGTCACGGCCCTGCAGGGTGTGGGCGTGTCCTTGGGGGGCTACCACTAGTGCGCACGTAGGCATCGTGCTGTACTGAACGGAACACAAACGATGGTCAGTTCAGAGCGCCGCTGCCAGTGGCCGAGACAAGTGGGGTTTCTGTCAACGACGGGCGGGAAAAATCCGGGGTTGTCGCGTTATAGGGACCGTGGATGTCGCTCCTGGGGGTTCGTTGTGTGCTGTCCACCGTTCGTGCTGTGATTGGTACAGTAAGCACTACATAAGGAGAAATTCAAACACTGGCATACCTGCAGGCTCGGGAGGCATTCGCCTCCCAAGCCGTTGTTGCCACGTCTGCCATTGTTGTCGCTGCCTGCGTCGGTGTTGAGCCCGAGGTGGTGGTGGTGTTCGTGAGTGCATAGTCGGGCTTAATGCCCAGACATCATCCTCATTCAGAGTAGTGATAGTACCCTAAACAAACACCTCAAATCCCCGCGCGGCCGATTAGACACGCGCTTCACTAACGGCCACACCCACGAGAACGCAATCCAGCCCCAGAGCGACGTATAATCTTCGGGGGAAACAAACTTTCCCTGAATTATCCCAAAGCTATTAATGTCCCATCTCACTCGCAATTTTTGCCTTATCTATTCTGTGCTTGGGATGGCTAGTGGAATGCTGAGAGTAATCGTGACCAGGTTGAGCAGAACGCCTAGATTCAGTATGTGAGTGGCGAAAGTAAGCGCTGGGGGTAGAGGTGTCCTGGGCATTGCGTAGTATAGGCGAATGAGGCAAGGGATACTACAAGCTCAAAGCGTGAAAAGATCAAACGGCAATGGAACGAGCGATTGCGAATAGCTGGGTCAATGCGAACACGAATGGACTCGCGACAAACACTGAGTCCCTTTGGTCCTCAATGACGGTGAAAGATGCATACGAGAGTCTCTATGAGCGCAATCCACGACAACAGGAGGAGCTTCCAAAAGAGCCCCGATTCAACTCGGGCTCACCTTGTCCACTTTCGCCCAACGCGGCCTTGAATTCGGATGCGGCAGCCACATCGAGAGCCTCTGCTTCCTGCAGGATCAGGAACGGGGTAGGGCGTATCAGATTTGACAACCGAAATAGCAGTAACGCAGCAGAGGACTCCGAAACGAACGTGGCGGGAATACAGAATTATATTTGCCGTGAACAATGTAATTCGAATTAACTTGTACTACTTGAAACTGATCCTATTTTGCAGCGGCAAGGTCTCCGCCAACAAAGTTGGCCTTTCTAGTGTACGGTTGCAAGAAGTCACAGTCAGTGACAGTTGACGACCTCGCGCTGCTGGATCTCAATCAAGCTCAGTCTACGGAAGCACCTCTTTCCACGGATGGCTACTCTTATCCTCTTTTTAGCCACCCGTTGCACAAGATAACAAAAAAATAAAAATAAAAGCTGAAAAACACGGTGTATACATATAAGCTACTTTTTAAGTTCTTCGAGTGTATTTCCCAAGACCCGCCTATCATCATCTTTCGTGATCATCGGGTCAGTGTCATGTCGTCCATTCGTCAACTCGGGACAGAGCCGTGCAGATGGATAATAGGCCTCCCCGACTTTGCCACCCCAATCAAAGTCAATTAACATTACCTCTTCTCCATCGCAAAGTATGTTTGGCTCGCGTAGGTCTCCGTGAACTAAGCCGGCGTCGTGGAAGGATTGCATGAGCTCCTGCAAGTCACCTATCCACTTATCGCGGAGACGGCTAATGTTGGGTGATTGGGAGGGGTGTACGGGCGGAAAAATGTAGTCCATGGCAACGACAGACCATCCTCCTGGGAATTGCCCGAAGCCGAGAATGCCTGGTGCGTGTCCACGTCCGGCACAAAACTCATGCAATTCAATCGAGTACCGACGTGTAAACTTCACGATGATTTGCTTCTTGTCCGAAGTTTCAGCGATGTACAGAAGGCGGTAGTCTTGTCTCGACACGAGATAGACCCTAAGGATCCGGAATTGGATGACCTCGTTGGAAGTGCCATGCTTGGGCAATGCTGAAATATACGGAAATTTGCGGTCTGCATGTCCGATCGTGGGCGGTGACTTGATGAAGCGCGCCGCATCTTCATCTATGCGACCTAATAGGTCCAATGCGCCAGAAAAGGCAGCATAGAGAGCCTTTCGGTCGTCACCTTCGCATGCAGATGCGATGCACGACAGCGAAGGGGTGAGACTGACAACGCGCCACTGGTAAAGGAAAGCTATGGCATAGAACGTGACATACGGGCCTGGTATGATGTACATCAGTCAGACTCATCTGAAGACCAGATATATTCACCTTACCAACAACAGTCAGGCCAAGGCATGGCACCCTCCAACTTCTAAACAACTCTTCAGAACGTTCCATTGCTTGCTTGTGCGAACGGGCGGCGTAGGCAGTGAGCTCGACCATAGGCATTGCGCTGATGTCAACGAGCTCGTTCTTGAACACGACGATGCACGATGCAGCTTCGTGCGGTCCGTTATAGTGGCCATCTGAATGGACAGTACCAATGGAGGCCGCCATAAGCTTGTTAAAGCCACGGCCACGAAGGGACAAGATTTTGTTTAAAGCACATAGGCCCTCTTCCCTCTTTTCAGCCTCGAAGTTGTAAAGATCAGTCATTTTGTCTGCGAAGTAATCGACAGCCATTTCCAGGTCCTGCCGGTTTGTATCCAGGTGACATTTGTCCCGCCAACGACTGAAGACGTCCATGAAGTGACCAAAGCCATCGTACAGGAGGGAAACAGGGGGAACCGAATCTGGCACAGGACGGTCGTCCAGAATCTTCTGACCTGATTGTCTTTGCAATGACCTGTAATTTTTCGGCTTGCCCATATCAGAAGGTGCAGCTGCAGCGAGTCTGGAAGCTAAGACAAATTCGACATCGTCGACATCACGGGATCTCTTGCCCAGGACTGCTGCTAACGAAATGATTGTTTGAGGTACAGTGCGATGCTAACAGAACATTACGACGTACCTCTGGCTGGGGCTAGGACTTGCACCAGAACATGAATCCCATCCTCTGGCGGTGGAAGCCCCGAGAAGTGCAACGAGATTTTCTGGTTCGCGTGGACTAGCCACGCGGCCTCGCCTTCGTCTTTGCCTTTGCCTTTGTCTTTGCCTTTGCCTTTGCCTTTGCCTTCATTCTCAGGAGCTTTGTTTAGACGTTCGAGGTTCGCGAGATACTCGTTGTTGACTTCGTCGGGTTGCCGTGAGTTGCGCAATTTCCACACTTGAAGGTCCTGGGCGTCAGCGTCAAGCTTGGGATTCTTCTCCTTGATCTTCTCCTGCAAGACGTTGACATAGCCATTGGAAGGCACATCCACACAGAAAAGGTTTCCAATGATATGTTCAAAGTTTGAATCGACGAGCATGCACCACACTTGAATGACTGGCGACGATCGCGTTTGAGGCGCCATGCACGAGAGGCGAAAAGTCAAAGGTGGCGGCGCGGTCCATCGGATGAAAGCCACACGTCACGTGCAGATGCGACGTACTGTACTATCACGTGTGTTGGGATGTGTCCGATAGACTGGCAATGATAAGATAAGATAATATTTGTTTATTATGTAATGCGTAGGATTGCCCTTAAGGCATATAGGGGTGAATGATATTGTCTGGTCCCGCCGCTTGGGAGGCGTTGTTGCCCCGCCTGCCATTGTTGTCGCTGCCTGCGTCGATGTTGAGCCCGAGGTGGTGGTGGTGTTCGTGACTGCATAGTCGGGCTTAATGCTCAGACATCATCCTCATTCAGAGTACTGTACTAGTAGTAGTGTTGCTAACAAACAAACACTTCGAATCCCCGCGTGGCCGATTAGACACACTATGCGCTTCACTAATGGCCACACCCACGAAAACGCAATCCAGCCACAGAATGACGCATAATCTTCGGGAGAAACAAACTTTCCCTGAATTATCCCAAAGCTAGTAATGCACCACAATGTCCCATCTCACTCGCAATTTTTGCCTTATCTATTCTGTGCTTGGGGTGGCTAGTGGCACGCTGAGAGTAATCGTGACCAAGTTGAGCAGAACACCTAGATTCAGTATGCGAGCGGCGAAAGTAAGCGCTGGGGGTAGAGGGGTGTCCTGGGCGTGCGTAGTATAGGCCTTTGGCATCTCCAAGGTGCAAAAATCGCCATTGGCGTCGTGCCCCCCCTTTTTGGCTTCACGATTATTGTGGCTGCAATATGGTACTACTGTCGGTATAGAAAACAGCACAGCAAGGTTTGACATTCGGACATGCGTAGATTTAATCCGGATAATCCCACGGACGCGAACATTGACAGTGACATACATTCGGACGAGGATTTTTACACCCTCCTAGTTTTCCTACGGTGCAGAATTGACCTGAATACCATACAGCGCACTGTAGTCACATGCTAATAAGACCTCGTTCTGCGAAAGCATATACTCAAACTCTCTGGCTCAGTACACCTCTAGTACATAGCGTTCCTCTTCCTTCAGAGCTTCCAAGAACGAACCTGCAGCCTTGACATCCATTCCACGGTACTTCTCCAACGCCTTGACCAGCGTCGCGTATACGTCTGGGACCGGCCAAGTGGGGCCGCACAAGTAGAAGACGCCTTCGTCTTCGTGCAACATCCGCACGAGCGCTTCCACGTCCTCAAGCATCTTGTGCTGAATATACACCTTCCTTGGACCGTCACGCGAAAAGGCGAGTCCTGCTTTGGTGATGATCCCATCCTGGATGAAGGCCTCGATCTAAGGGACGAAAGTCAGTCAAGATGGTCAAAGAACACAGAACAAATAGGAGGATAGCGATCAGCTGGCTGTTCTTAGTTTTTTTTTCAGTGATCTCCGCATTGCAGGAGCTCAGAGAAAGGTGATATGGATCACATCATTGAGAAGACATCGTATGCGACCAGCGACGCACCTCTTCACCATACAAGTACTCTTGCGATTGATGACGGGACCCAAAGTAGTAGTATACAGGACCAACGGGGACTCCTTGGGACACGAGCAAGGAGCGATGTTGTAGGAATGCGCGGAATGGCGCAGCGCCTGTTCCTAAACCGACCATAATGAGCGGCTGCGTGGGTTCCTCGGGGAGCTGGAGATTGCGGTTGGCGTCAACTTTCTCAAAAACCGATTGAGATGCGGAGGTACGAACCTTCATCACACTAGGCTTGATTGATACCGTCACCTTCTGGCCGACCTTGAGCCCTGCCAGATAGCGCGTGCATTGTCCGTAGCGCTGGGTCCCTGCCAAATCAAATCTATCAGCGGGTAGAACCAAAGTGATAGGGGCGCGCACTCACCGAATGGCGTCTCCCATTCTACCGTGACAACAAGCAAATCGACACGGTCTCCAACGACGCTTTGTGCGCTCGCAATGCTATAGTGTCGTGGCTTTATGTCGCCAATTAATTCGCACAGCACCTCGATCCCAGGTCGGGCACTCGGGTACCGGTGCAGTACATCGGCAAACGTGACTGTATCCTTTTCGGAAAGTTTTTTGAATGTTGCCCCACCCTCGGGGGCGCCGATAAATAATAGCGCGTGTCTATCGGCGGAGCCCTTCGCATACTTCGCGAGGTCTGAGTAAAACGACTTTGGAGGTTTCCCGAAAAGGTCGATCTGTTGTTGTAGAGCTTGAAAGACAGTCCGCGTGTGGACTTTGGTATCGTCGCCCGGTACTGGAATCGTAATGAGGCGCGCAGGGTCTATGCCATACCAGTTGCAGAAATCCAGCACTTCTTCCTCATCGTTCCATCCGTGCACACCGAGCGCCTCACCAATCGAGTACTTCAGCCCTGTCCCTGTGGTGTCAAACTCGACATGAAATACGTTGCGGTCGTACTCCTTGGGTGTGAGGCGGCGGTTGACGACACATGTCACGAGGTAGGTACGATCGGGAACCTCGGGGTGAAGGGTCGGGATCTGCGGGTATTGTTCCGTGGAGGAACCACGGATATCCTGCTCAACGAAAGCATACGGGAAGAGCAGATGACGCGCTGCATCGTGCCAGGACCCGACTTTAGCACCATTTACAACGGTTTCCCCATCTTCTGTAGTGAGGGCAATTGCGTTAAACTCGAAATCCTTCCGAGGCTCTTGCCCGTCGTTTGGTCCTGCCATGACAGTGGACATGTCAACTTCAAGAATGCCATGCCATACCCGTGCGATGAGTGTCATCATCTGTACCCCGCCCACGGAGGTGCCATAGAGATTCTCTGTCAATTTCAGAATGGTAGCCTCACTACCTCTGGAGCCCAAATACAAGCGCAAGAAGGCCAAATGGGCAATCACGCCTTCCAATGAATTCCGCGCACTCCAGCCTGGTTCCATCTGTGAAGCTATAGACTTGACGTCGATGGTATAGAGGCGCAGCCCGCGATCTCTAACGAGCGATGTGTCTTCTGTGGAAAGACTGGTCACCAGCTCGGGAACCGTCCAGGAGGTAACTATCAGTATGGAGGCACCCCGCTTGGCATGCTTCAAGAGAGAGTGGGACTTCAGCAGACTCTGATCGAGGATAGCGAGAAAGTTGCAAACGCCTTTGTTGTCCCCGGAGATGGGCACAGTGACAGAAAGAGGGGTGTGAGGCCTAAGATCCTTCCGCGGCTCAAGCCAGAGCCGATCCGCTGTGATCGCCCCCGGTCGGGAGAGCACGTCGTGGTCTGTAAGTAAGCGCGGGGATACGCTGGCACTTTGAGAAAAGGTTTTCTCGATTCTTTGCGGAACGGAAGAGAGAGATGTCCCGGGGGTGCTGAAAAATAAAAGTTTAGCCGCGGTGGCGACCTCACTAGGCCTGATCTCAGGGGGAAACAAGGGTAGAGTGGTAAGGAATTGGACCAGTGAGGAGGGTTTGCTCAACAGCTCAGAGAGGCGGGGTGGGGTAACAGCTTCATAATGAATATTAGGAGTCAGACCAGGAAGATCCATCATGCTACCCTGCACATCGGCATGCAGGATACCACGGGAGGCTTCAAAGGGAGCGTCTTCTATGATGTGAATGTGCTTCACGGTGGATGGTAGTATCCCTTGGAACGCAGATTCATCCCAAGGTCGGAGAACCCGGACAGTGAGTACTCCAATATATGGCATGTTGACCAGAGTCGCTTTGAGAGCCAATGCTAGTGGCCCATTGAGCACAACGAGGACGATGTGTGCGTCCTCGTCACCGGTATAATCAAAGTTGTCATAGCCTGATTGTTGCAGAACGCTGTGAACTGTACTTCCTACTTCTTCTTTTGATGGGAACGAAGGAATATGAAGCTGTCCTATCTCGCGAGAAGAACTGTGATGATCGAAAAGGTGGATGACATGCGCCGGGAACCTATAGGCGAGGGCTGCCAGGTCAACCGATTCCTGGGGCGTGGCGGAAAGTAAGACGACGAATGATTCGGGCAGGATAGATAAGACAGGGTTAAGGGAGGCCAACGTGGGAGATAGTGTGAGCCGATCACCAATTGCAGAGATGGTCGGAATTTGGAGGACAAGTCGGCTATTGGCGGTAGGAGGGGGCGAGTACGCGAGGGAAGGGATCATCTCGACGAGGCCAGTTGGAGTCGTATAAGCGGTCAAGATAGACCCGCTGAGAGCATCTCTGCTTGTGCCTTGGGAAAGCCTACCGACAAGGCTCAAACCTGCACCGGCTCTTGTCTGCAAGGAAACCACTGAGGTCACACCTTGGTCGGACTTGGACCATGCCTTGGTTAGCAGACCAAAACCTGCCTGCTCTGCGAGGTCATAGACGAAGAGGACCGACGTGGTCGCAGAACGGGAGGATATAAGTTCTACGAGATTTGATGCTGTGAGAGAATAGGGCAACGCAGGCTGCTTGGTAAGAATGAGTGATGATGTGAGAGTGGAGGAAGAGATCGATGTAGAAACTGGAGAGTTGCTGGTAGCCATGAGGCTGGTGTGTGAGTGCACAAACGAGCTCCCTCGCTGTCAGTGCTCGTCTTTATCAAAGTTTTTTTTCAGGTCAACGTCGAGGTGATTCGGCAAAGACCGAACTCTTGTTGGCACATCCGAGTCCGAGGCAGGCGTCGAGGCCAGTTCGACGCTCTCACGCAGAAAACTTGTACGTTATTGAACTGTTCCCGTGGTAATCCTGTCAAAATAAGTTAGTGTGCGATACGGCGCAAGAGTACTAGACCAAAGGGAGAAGCGGTGGAGTATTGAATGACAGCTCGGTTCGCGAGACCCCGTGTACTCAAGCATCGCCGGCAGTTATTCTACCGGTCATCATGGTTCGATACGCGCTCAAGCTTGACAACGTCCTAGGGTTAGTTCTATGACTTCTAAGCATGTGAAGTGGTGTAAACTTACTTATACGACAGAACTTCTTGCTTTCTGCTCTAGGTAACCTCGACAATGGATACACCACCACCCCCTTACTCAGAGTCTCCAGTGTCTAGCCCTCTACACAGTACCGAACAGCCCTCGGCATCGTCATCGCGTTCCCAGGATACTCCCTTGACCTTTCACGTCGGGCTCCATGAGCTTCATGGTCCGCTTGTACAGGTCAAGCATTTAAAACTTCATTTATGCTTTCTGGGCGCACTGCATGATCTCAGAAGAAGAGTGGAATCTCTAAACGACCCTACGTGGTCTCCTTTAATTAGCGAGCGTGACGGGGAGCAGCGATGGTCATGGTTTGTCCACTTGGCGGTCGAGAGGCGAGTACTATATGTGGACTAGACATTGTCATTGGAAGGTTCACCCCCGAAGGGGTTGTCCAGATTTCAGCGTTGGGTGGAACATCTTTCACCGCCCTCGAAATCAAACACGCTTGCCCGGTTCGTTCGGAACAATATGCCTCCTCTTGACGTCTGGATGGTCTTGCATGCATATTTTCTGAACCCACAGTCAGCATGAGTACCGTTTTTCAGGAATTCCGCGTCTGATTTATATAGGTCTTTCGCCGAAGATTGCATCCGCGTCAGATCCCTAAAGTCTCTAGCAACGCTTGCGGGTTCACTGACTGACTTCTTTCTTGATGCCTTAGTAAGCTGCTGCATAATCATGACTTCGTCTCTGCCCACTCATTTACCTTTCAGGATACAATCAATGACATGATCTTGTGGAAACCCCACGCAGCGAGCATATCCAACTGGGTCACGAAAACGGAGCTGCCCTTTGATCCCTTTGAGTGTGCAGCAGTTCTTTCGCACCAAGAGCTACTATGCCCTAAGTGCAAGGCCACTGTCCGCGTCCGTGAGTGCATCATATTCCGTGAGAAATCCGAGATTTTACACACGCGCAGCATATCTAACGGATTCGGCCACGGGTTACGCTCAACAGAACTTTTCTCATGCCTGCCCGTCTTGTACATTCGAAATAACCAGGGAGAAACTCGCCGTAGCTAAGCTGACGACAGATCTATCCGCGCACCTTTTGCATAAACCACAAGCGAGCCTCATGAACATGCAACTATTCCTCCCGTAAGTTGACTCGACCCCTCTCACAACGAACTTATGGCCCTCACGAGAGACCCAGCTACACCCTGCGCACGGAATTCGGAGAAGACACAACGCGCGCAGTAGCCATCAAACGAGAATTGCTCGATCTGAAGCCCATCAGTCAATTCAATTCGCGAAAGTGGCAACAGAATCAAGGGGTCGGCGTTGCGATGGCTGAAAGTTTGAACTGGAAACTTAGCGAAATACAAAAATCATTACCTAACCTTCGGAACCCCAGGATGTGAGTACCTTTCCTGTTGCTAACCGGATAATTATTCTCACTAGAGCCGTAAGAGGAGCTAAGGTCTTGGGTGCTTATTACAACCAGAGATCATTCTCTGTGGACCTGGTGGGAGCAGTGCGTATGACGTTCCATGGCGTTCTCGGCCGTTGAATTGTGCCATTTCTAGGTGCTGCGCCAAGGTTCCTTCGTAAGAAAGATGCATGACCTCGGCTGGACTTCGCGTAGTTATTTCGAGAAACGTGAAGACGCCGCCGCTTTGCACCACGCCGTTGTCCGATACCATGCGTACGGAAATATCATGACCTGATCCACGCAACTTCTTTGACATGAACCTCCAGATTTCTTGATCTGATGTCTTCTACCCAACACATGCTTGTTGTGCCCACATTGGACATAGACTTGGTCTGGCATTCCCACCAACTATCTGGTCCACGTTACCAAAAGGATTGCAAGACCAACGTGGGGCGATTCGTAGACCAGTAGGTTTTCCTTCCATCAAGCACCAACTTTTCTGATCCCTCGATCAGTGATGACAAGGTTGAGCAGTTCCATCTGTCGGACGCGTTTGACGCAACGTGTCGAGCCTGGGAGGTTCATGCCAGCAATCTACTCCCGCCCGCGCCGGTGCTGATTGATACGACCCCGCAGAAACGTTACGGCGCACCATATACCCAATGCGGGTGCCCTCTTCCTGGGAATACCATAGGCCAAAGGCTTGCGCGGCTCGTCCCTCACGTGGGCTCAAAACACTACCCGCTGTCCAAAATTACGCCACCCGCGGACCAGCCCGAAATCCTCGCCGCGTCACATCCGTCCGATCACAACACGGTTGCGGTCCTCGGCCTGCCGAACAACTCCACGGCCAAAGCCCAGCGCGAAAACAAGGCCTCCCGCCGCCGAGAGCGCGAGGCGTCCCGCGTGCGCAAGGGCGAGCTGAGCCAGGAAGAGTTCGACCGCAATGCGGGGCACGCGGCGCCCTTCCTCGTACCCGTCCCACTGACGTCGGCGGCTACGGCACCTGTTACCCCTTTGGGACAGGTGATTAGCGCAGGTTCGGCTTTGGGCAGCTTCGCAGGTTGTGCCACGGTATGCTCGCGCCCTTTTTTGACGCCTTTCTTTCGGGGTAGTGACGGGCGCTTCTCCACTTCTAGGGTGCGGGTGCAGCTTGCATCACAGGATCCATGGGACTCAGCGATGGTTACATGGGATCGCCGGACTCGTGGGGCAACCTATGAGCTAAGATAGAGAGGGGTGCTATGCATGGAATCAATCTTTGGATTATGGGATCTTATTCTCCAATGTGTCTTAGCATATGTACTAGGTTTATGGGGATTATCAGGCCGGGGTTTGTTTAGTACGGGAAAGCTGAATTTGATCAAACTGCACTGCTATTCAGTGACACGGCTAACAGTAAGGATTGAAGATGGCGGCATCTGTTTCAGGTATGGTTTCCGATGGATTCAAATTCATCGTCACGGGCGACATCGATGCCTAGGATACCGTACAGGAAAAAGCATTATAACCTGCCACGAAGCAAGACCTAGAATATTCACAAACTCAAGACTCCTTGGCAGTATTATTGAGCCGGTCGCCCTGGCAGAGTGGTCAGACGATCGATGTACTTGCGCCCCAAATTACTTACAGTATCACCCAATCCTGGCGAGATCAGGCCTTCACGAGTTAGGTGAGGATCAACAGCAGCGACCCATATCTGCCCAAGGTGAGAGATGGCATCGTACATGTGACACGATACCCACTTCGATGCCCGGGTATTGAGCCAACACGTTCTTGAGCCCGTCCTCCGAAGCCAAGATACAGAGCAACTTGATCCGGTTCTCTGGAAAGACGTCTCGGATTAATCCAATCCTCTAGATAAAACAAGCATATATACTCGGAACCCCCCACTCCGTGATCATGCCCAATGCGGCATTTGCGGTTCCGCCTGTAGCGATTAAGGGGTCCAGCACGAAGACCAAGTCAACTGGGGGTGACGGCGGTAACTTTGAGTAATCTGTATCAGAGGTTATTGTTGATCACACTAAAAGCTTCGATAAGTAGAACTGACATTCAACGGGTTGCAAGGACACCTTCTCCCTAAAAATGCCCAAGTGATACACAGGTGCATCGCTGCATCCACACGTCAGCGAGCAGTCTCGGAGACGATAGTGGCGAACGCACGGGAACAAGGTCAGAAGGCCATCAATCATGCCTAGTCCGGCACGCAGTATGGGAGTGAATCCAATCCTGGGTTTGACAACTGAACCTTTGAACGGGCTAATTGGAGATTGCTGTGATCTGTCTGTCAGAAACAGCTCGTGTGCAAGAAATGTTCTCCAGCTTCTTACGCCTTGTACGGCCATCTCTTCAAGATCACGACTGGCTTCGTATCCGAGCATGATGCTGAGATCATGGATGCCCTGTAGCACTACGCTCAGGGGCAGACTTGGCCCAGATGAACGGAAATAGATGCTACTTCACGGAACTCTTTGGACGAGGTAGACACCTGTCGCAATTTTGTCAAACGAGTATTCACGAGAGGGTGAGAGAGGATATGTAGATTGTTCGACATGAGAATCGCTCTTAGCACAATAAAGGGGGAGATGGGTACAGTGCTACTAGTAACCGGAGTGTACCATATGCGGTCATAGTGGGGAAGAAATCGGGAAGCGACTACGCCACGCGACAGGAGATTCCCGGGATCGTCGCGTCGCGCACCACGATGACGGCGTGACCGCGTCCGAGTCAGTACTCTAAGTCAGTCAAAGCAAGCTTATCTCCCAAAAAAACCTCGCGGACGAAAAACCTGGAACCGCAGATTCCCCGGTCTATTGGACGTAGTGTTCAGATCTATCTGCGCCATCTTCCGGAACCTTTTCCCTTCCTCAGTTTTCCCAATGGTGACTGTGCCGTTGTCTCGATCATGATCTTCGTCATCATGGCCCCCGCCGCTGGCGCCCTTTAGTCACTTGGGCCAGGTGTCCCTACTATCGGATGCGCTCAAACCCTCTGTGGGCTTCCTTGCCGTGCACAGCGGCTGTGGCGCAAGATGACTTGCAGGCGCTCCGTGCACCCTGTCACTTGATCGATTTTTCGACGTCATATCGATATCGCGTGTTGCTACAGTGCGCTGGATACGTCAAGGCTGGAACACAAGTATACTGTCATACACTCCACATTGAGGAGTATGCATATAAATCATATCAGGTTGAGATCCTCTTCGAAGGGATGGCAGGATGACTGGGGTAACCACACGGTCTCGGCTTCGTGAAGTTAGACTTGATGTGATACAGTATCATCACACAAGTTCGAGTTGCGCCACGAACCGAGACACGGAGATCAATTTGGGAGTGTACATGCTGCACATAAGCTATTTCGGCGATACCAAACGGTTGGACTGCACTATGTGACTCTCGCCGGGATTCGGAACAACGAGAATTCTGTAGAAGACCTGAGCCCAAACGTTGTCTTTGTGGGGCATCCTTACGCGTGAGATTGGCTCAGGTACACAAGATGAGGTTGTTGTCGCAGCATGCGGCAATCTTTTTGCCCCGGAGCATCTGAGGCAGGCTGAAGTTCCGGAAGAGACAGCGAGTTCGCAGAAGACGGGTTATTCGGATCTCCGCGAACCTCATCGCCTCTTGTATTCGCAAGGTTTCAACATGTCACCTTTTGTCAACAATTTGTTCCATTCTTTCTCACTCCGTGGTTTGCGACTGGTCTTCTTGAATTCGAGGAGAGTAAAATGCGTGTTGCTATGATCCTGTATTCGAAGCGCTGAGACCAATCCGATGAGAGACGTAATGAGCACATACGGTGGATTGATGTCGAAATCCGAAAGATTCAACAAAGGATTGAAAATGTTGGACGTTCGTGAATCGGCTTGCCACCTCGGCGATCTTCAGTTCGCCACTGAGCCAGGAGTGTAGATGAGGAAATGTTGCGTTGCAGGATAAGACCCAATACGTACTCTGGACGAAGAATTCTCCACGCCTCCCGTATGCAGTTCGGCCAATTCGTACCCATGAGACTTAAGGCGCAAACTACGACGTTCACTATCTGAGCATGTCCCTGGCTTGAATTCTCGGCCCTATCACTGTCATCCTCAGATCCAGGCAGGGGCAGGCGTTTGAAGATGTCCGCTTCAACGACGAAGGCACGATCGGACACAAGGTCGAACGACATTACAGTATAGCCCTTTGGGATGAGAGCACGGGCCAGCGCAGCATCTCCGCAGCCAAGATCGGCGATAACGGTGTGCGGCGGGTACGATGATAACGCTAAGATGTAATGGGAAACAGGGTTAGACGGCCAGGAGCCTACTTGACGCCGGAATCCCTTGTGATACTGCGGATTCACGTAAGTAAATACGCGCAGGAAGAGGCGTGGGGTACAAACGTCGTCGAATACTGCGGGATCCTCGCGCATCATGGCATGTGCACAAGTGCCGTCCGACTTGTAGAGCTTCTCGTTGATCCACCTGCGGGGTTTTCGAAGCGTGCTTGAGCTCCCCAGAGAAAAGTGGTGGTGGGCGGATTACATACCTGAACCGCGCGCCATCCAAGCTCTGCTTCATGCCATGTTGAAGACTAGTCAATGTACTAGGAGGAGATTGCGGGAGTGGTTGAGATGAGGAAGTAGACAACGACCCAGCAGCCTTCTCTCCTGTCGTCGCCTTCGGCCTGTCCTTCTTTCTTTTTCTTCCAGGCGCACCCCGCGCTGGGTCTCCTTCCACCGCAGCAGGGGTTTGAGATTCCTGAGCCTTGTTGCTCCTGACGTGCCTGCGCTTCTTCTTAGGGGGTTGATCATATTGCGCAGACACGACCCCACTTTTGCCTTCTTTCACCTCATGGCGCGCGTTTTCCACAGCAGGCCTGGAGGCCAACTGCTCCATCAACTTCTCGATGTTCGCAGTCGCGGATTGGACTTTATCGATGTCGCGCTTTGAAGATCGTTTGCGTTTTTTGGGTGTCACGGCGACAGGGTCATCTGAAACGGACCACCCTGGGACGTCGAATAGCACCATCGTGATCGTGAAAGTAACTTACAAGTAAGATTCCCGATTAGGTTACAGGGGCCTAAGTCAGCAGAAATACTCAGAAGTGCTGCCTGTGACCCTACTTTCGCGTCTTTTGGGCTTCAAGTTGCGCAATTGGAGTCACCCTGGATTCCCCGTCACACGGTACAATACTAACACGGCATTGCGCGCACGTTGCCGATCTGCACCGTGCATACTGTAGTACGTATGGTCGTTATCTGATCCCCCTTCCAGGCTCAAGTTCTGTATTACCTGGACCGCAGTTCGGCTCTCGCAGCGTCTCTTCACCCATTTGGCGCTACTTGAGAGTTAAGGTTCTACGTAACGCTGTCCAAATTCCCGCAGCATGGCATCAACCACTTTTCACATAAGAAGCGAGGCATCTTTGGCGGCGTACTGTATCCCGCTCTAAGCACCTTTTCTCCCTTGTTGTTTCTACATGCCCGTGAATTTCTATATTTTCTGTCTCCTCTATTCCTATATCTAATACATATCAAAGGCAGTATATCAGTCAAACGGGGTGACGTCCCTAGTGGGAAAGCTCAAATCTCAACAACTATCTAGGGAAATAACGGTGAGCAATAATCCCCTCTGTTCGTTCCTGCTGACCTTGACATTACCCGGAAATCCAGGATGAAAGCCAGCTCACGAGCTTGGCTGACGATGTTAGAGGCGATGAGGTTGAGAATGCTCATGAGCAAAAAACCGCGCCACTATTAACTCGTGAGGCATATCTCAATGAACAAATACGACAAGTTATAAGTCAATATGGTGTCTTCGGCACTATTGTCGAGTCACGGTGCGAGAACTGCCATCGTCAAGTCGCACTCTTCCCTGACACCATAGATATCCCAACAAGGCTGCCGCAACCTCAAGCGACAATGTCTGACGACTCAACACGATTATATCTAAACACCGTGAGCATCTGTTTCACTCATTATAAGCTCGTCCATTCAATTTTTCCAGAACACTCCATTTTCAGCTCTTGTATGTGGTGTCCAAGGAGCGGGGAAGTCCCACACCGTATCTGTCATCCTTGAAAATATGTTTGTCACTGGCTGCACAGCCCTTGGCCGCCTGGTAAAGCCATTATCAGGTTTAGTTCTTCACGTTGGTGAGACAGGGGCCTGTGCCACTCCATGTGAGGCGGCATATGTTTCTGTTTCTGTGATTGACAATGCCGAGCCTCCCCCTGTTCGTGTGTATGTATCACCATCATCCCTCAAACGTATGCAGAAAGTGTATGGCCGCCTTGGGGGCCGTCTAGAGGTCAAGCCTCTATACTTTTCAGAGGCTGAGCTTGATGCCGCGGCATTTCTCTCTTTGATGGCTGTGAATTCATCGGACAATGCTCCCTTATACATGCAGACTGTACTTGTAAGGAAATCCATTCCCTCACATTCCATTTGATTGACTGAAAAATCTGGACCACAGGGTGTTTTGCGTGAATTGGGTGACAACTACAACTATTCCATTTTCATGGCCATGCTGGAAGAACGAAAAAAGGACATGAATCCGGCGCAAAAAGCCGGCCTCAAGCAGCGCCTCGAACTTCTGCAAACTTTCACACGGCCAACTCCTAAGCCCGTACGAGTGAATGGATCTCGCAATGTCGTAGTGCAGGAAGAACAACGATTCGATTCTGGAATGATCACTATTATTGACCTTTCAGATCCTTTCGTGGATCCTGCATTGGCAGGCGCAATTTTTGAAATATGTATTCGTCTGTTTCAAAGAGCGAAGGTGGATACGGGAAAAGTGTTGGTTGTTGACGAGGCCCACAAGGTTCTTTTACCACTCTTTCAAAACATTGCCCTGTTGTTTGGCTAACGAGGTCATGCAGTACCTTTCAGAGACGAACACGTCTAACGGCCTCACCCAGGCGTTGCTAGCCCTTGTTCGCCAGCAACGACACATGTCAATGCGTGTGATCGTGAGCACGCAAGGTTCGTGCTCTGTTCCTAAGCAGCAAACATGATTTTTAACCTTCTCTTAGAGCCCACAGTACTGCCATCGGCGTTCCTTGCTCTTTGCAGCATCGTCATTTTACACCGCTTCGCGTCCTCTGCATGGTGGGAACACCTGAAAAAACATATCTCCGCAAAGATGTCAAGCGAAGATACATTTGATCGAGTCGTGACGTTGAAGGTAAAGGATAAATGGTCGTGTTTTCGTCGCCTTGATGCTGATCTGTTTGCGCATTAGACGGGCGAGGCCCTGGTCTGTTGTCCAACAGGCCTGTACGTCGGTACGGAACATGACCTGAATTCTTGGTCTGGAGGTGTAAACAGAAACGGAAAGCTTATGCGATTCAGTCGCAACTTCTTGGTAGTTCGGACCAGGAAACGGGTCACGGCTGATGGTGGGGTCTCCTTAATGGCCGTTTGAGTTTTCGACAGATACACATACATTTCCAACTATCTGTTACAGAATATAACCATGCATGCATATCTGTGACTGTTACATAGTCAGGCCATCAATTCATCTACTTTGGTTGGTATTTCCCCTAGGGGCTCTTCCAGTCATGTGACTTGTACCCTAAGCGCTTTGCTACTGTTTGACTTACACCAGCACCAACCACACGACTGTAACCATGAGCGCACTCGCTGACGAACTGATGGCCGACCTTGACGGTCTTTCTGATGCAGGGGATGACTATAACGAGGAGGAGGAGCCGGTGCAAGCAGGATCCTCATCTGGTCTCAAACGGAAAGCCACAACGGACCTCGACGATGCCATGTCCGAAGATGGCGAAGGAGAGTTAAATGGAGAAACAGAAGGGGCCACTGGGATGGTCTTGGAAGGGGGCGTCAAGCCTGCAGAGGAACTCGATGTAGAAGAGGTGCAGAGAATGGAACTCGGCGCTGTGGACGATGTGCGGACGGTTGCCCGGCTTGAGGGGAGCAAACGCATGGCAGAGATTTTGAGTGTACGTTTCTTCGCTTTTCGTCTATCACAACTTTCACCTCCTAACTCCCACTGGCTCAGGAAATCGAAAAATACCAAGCCAACCCATCGTCGAGCGAGGCGATGTCCATGCCAGTACACTCTAATCCCGAGTACAACGTCATTGTCCAGGCGAACAACCTTTCCGTCGACGTTGACAATGAGATTCTTGTCGTACACAAGGCAATTATCTGTTCTTCTGTAGGGCGATCTTACAAGTATTGATCCGGTCTTGCATTTTCCGCTGCAGTTCATCAGAGACCACTACGCACCAAAGTTCCCTGAACTGGAACGGCTTATTACTGACCCTAATATGTACATCAAAGCTGTTCGCAAATTGGCCAACGATGAGGTACGCCGTTAAACTGGCAGAGCAGATTAATTCGTATTTACCGTCTACCCCAATAACAAGGATCCTACCAAAGCCGATCTCAAAGAAATCCCTCCAGCAGTCGTTATGAGTGTCTTGATGGCTGCGACGACCTCGGCAGGACAGAAGTTATCGGATTCGGGGTGGCAGTCTGTGGAGCGCGCCTGCGATCTTGCCGACCGTCTGGAAAAGGTTCGGACAAAGGTACGGACCAGAATTGATTTGGTGCTCTGGTGATAGGCTCATTCGGTTGTGTCAGATCTTCATGTACGTCAGTTCGAGAATGAATGTCCTTGCACCAAATTTGTCAGCTATCGTCGGTACAACCACAGCGGCCAAATTACTCGGCGTAGCAGGTGGTTTGAACGGACTCGCTAAGATGCCCTCATGCAATGTCCATGTGAGTTCCAAACCCCTCTCCTCCATGCCCATCGGTCCACCAACTCCCGTCATCGTAGCTTCTTGGTGCGCAGAGGAAAATTGCAGCAGGGTTCTCTAGCGCGACGCAGAGACGCCATACTGGTTTTGTGTACCAGTCCGAGCTCATTCAAAGCACACCTCCGGAGCACCAGCTCAAATTGCAGCGAACTGTGGGTGCCAAATGCGTGTTGGCTGCTCGCATGGACCTAGAACGACATAGAAGAGACGGTCGGTCTACGACGCTGCCACCCGTGACCTCGTTTGACGTGACATTTTCCACTGTTGTAGGCGGTTATGGAGAAGAGCTCAGAGAAAAGATTGAGAAAGAGCTTGACCGGTTGACTGCGCCCCCACCATCAAAAGTGGTAAAGGCGCTGGCCATACCGAATGACGGCCCTAAGAAACGCCGCGGTGGCAGGCGGTACGCATCTCTCTCCGCGCCTATTACCCTCTGCATTCGCAGCCTCTGACGCACCAATCGAAACTAGCGCTCGCAAGGCCAAGGAGGCATACAACCAGACCGAGCTCCGAAAGCTGACAAATCGGATGGCCTTCGGAGAAGCGGAAGAGGAGGTTGGGGCATTCGACGCGACGAAGGGCCTGGGCATGATCGGTGTGGGTACGGGGAAAGTCCGCGCCAACTTGGGCGAGGCGAAGACCCGGGGTGAGCGAAGCCTCCTGCGTCTGAGAGTTCGAGCTGACACCTCAGCGTCGGTATGGTAGCCAAAATGTCAAAGACGAACCGGTTGCGCACCGCCGCGCTGGCTAGGGCTGCTAATTCGTCACAAACTTCTGGCACGGCTTCGTCTCTTATTGTTACCCCGGTGCAAGGTCAGTTGATCACGGAGATCATGTGCCCAGCAGCGCTGGTGATACTTATGACCGATTTCCTCCGATATAGGTTTCGAACTGACAAATCGTGCTGCCGCCCAGCGTGTGAAGGAAGCAAACGACCGCTGGTTTGCGAATGGAACATTCTCATTTGTAGGGCAGAAGGGGTCAACGACCTAGACATGATGCATGGATGTGCGGCATTTGCTCGGCCACTGTTATTGTAATTCTAGTGCTCTCCGAGTCCGAAAAGTTATCATATGAAAGATGGGGGCATGTTATGCAAATGCAAGAATAAACTATGTCATCGTACACTAAGCAGAACGGAATCAACAAATCCAAGAATCCCACTACGTTTGGTTTGAATGCGCCGCCGCCGTTGCGGCAGCCGTGGCCTGGGCCACGTTGATAAAGCTCGTCGGCTTCGATTCTGCCAGTTTGGCTCGCTTTGACTGGTAATCCTTGATCGCAGAGCGAATGGCATCCTCAGCCAACACTAGGGACGGAGTTAGTGAAGCGAGTAACGGAGATAAGCGCATATACGCACTTGAGCAGTGGAGCTTGACAGGTGGAAGGGCAAGCTCCTTGGCAATCTCCGTGTTTTTTATTTTCCCGGCCTCATCGAGCGAAAGACCCTTGACACGCTCGGTCATATATGAGCTAGAGGCAATGGCACTTCCACAGCCAAATGTTTTGAACTTGACGTCCGAGATGACGCCGTTGTCGTCGACACGTATCTGCAACTTCATAACGTCGCCGCAACTGTTCCCTACGTATAAACGACTTTCCGCGGATGGTGTGAGCGGGTCACGTACGCAGGAGCACCGACAAGCCCAGTACCAACGTCGATGTCATTTTTGGGGAGCGAGCCCACCTGCAAGAATAGGACAAGATTATCAGATAAACGGAGGGGTCCTTAAAATGGTTGGGGAGCCCGAGGCTGGGGTACCACTTACATTCCTGGGATGCTCATAATGTGAAATAACCTTCTCGTGATATGCCCTGGCAATTATTGGGCGGGTAGTGAGCCGAGAAACACGAGGAATAACTGCGAGAGCAGAACGAGCGGGAAACATGATGGGCGTTGTGAAAAGAGAGACGCTGGGATATGGAATTTGAAACCGACTGCGGCTGCCAATCATACGCCATTGCTCGCTCCACTATGATTATGTAATCAGATCGCATCATCTTTCATCATCCTCGGCATTACGGCATGTGTCAGGTCATGTCGCGAACTTCCACGGAGTCTCTCCCGCCTGCTGCCCGAGCCATCGCTCTCCTTTTAGCTTCGACTCCTACAGTGCAAGATGCACAACCAGGAGTATTGCACCAGCTGCTCGAGTTCTCCCATAGGTACACCGCGCAGGTCCTCTCAGACGCCCTCGTATATGCCGAGCATGCGGGACGCCCGAACAAGCTCGAGATGGACGATGTTACCCTTGCCGTGCAAGCCCGCGTAGGCTGGGAGTTTGGCGGACGCGTCCCAAAAGAGGTGCGTTCTTCTACATTACGCCCTGTTTCTTTTTCTTTTCGGCGGTAACGCACTAACGCGCCCCTCTTTCTCTGAAACGCAGTATACCCTCTCCCTGGCCACGCAGACCAACGCGCAACCCCTCCCACCGGTGCCAGAAGTCTTCGGCCTCCGTCTGCCGCCCGCAAACGAGTGTCTGACCGCCGTCGACTTTGACCTCATACCGAATAGGCCGCCGCCGGAAGAGAAGCAGTTTGACGAAGAGATCGAGGAGATTGTCGAGTCCGCGTCCGAGGACGAAGACGAGGATATGGAACCCGCTACCATCCCCCCCGTTGCTCCGGCCGCTTCACAGCCCCCGACCGCTGCCGCCCACCCCTCGGTCGCGCATCCTGTGAATGCCGCGCCCACGCCTTCGGAAGATGTGGAAATGGCGGATCCTGCGGCCGCTGTGCCGAACGAGGTAGAAGAAGGCAGCGACGAAGAAGATGGACTCTTCGCTGGTGGAGAGGAGAGTGGCGCGGACGAGCCAATGGAGGAGGTTACCGCCGCCACGGAAGACCAGGGAGACGGAACGAAGCGGAAGCTCGTCGAGGAGGACGACTATGACTGAGACTGATTACTACCTACTTGGCTATAATGGGAGAATAGCATATCGGCCTTGGAGTGGGACCCTCGTATACGACTGGTGTGGTCTTGTAACCAACAAGAATTTCCCGCTCTAGGTTTAAGATACGTACCTCCAAATAGTAACGACTGCTGATGGTTCCATCGTACAGTAACTAACTGTGCATCCAGACAGAAGATATAGCGGATTTCTATGCATTGTGCAAGTAGTGTATCGAAAACGACTAGGACTGACGACCTATTTGAAGAGGGATGCCGTACAAGTTAAATAAGGCCAGGTGTAGTGGACATGAAGCTAAGAGAGGACAGCGTCATCTATATCACTGCCGTGTAAGCAATTTTGAATTCTGTGCCCTCGAAACGGGTGTGGGAAAGTGAAAATTAGATCTTGCCACGCATATACAGTTGGACTGCGACAGCAAATAGCACGAAAAAGAAAGCAAGGATTATCATGAGAGCGTAGCTCCACGGTGCTAAAGAAACGGGGGTGGAACATCAGCCTTATCACACGGAAGATGGTGCAAGGATAGAACATACAGCTGTCGCCAAGTTCCTCGGGTACCGCGATGAGCCGCACTGTATTATCAGCGCTTCCAGAAATAAGCAATCTTGACGTCGGGTTAAACTTCAGCACCGTTGGTGGGAATTCATGTGTTTTCAGAATGCTCAGGAGTGGCTAGACAGTGTAAGCACATCTGACGGAGTAGGCAATCAAACAACATGCTTACGGCAAGCGTGAATGCATCCAATAATCCGACCGAGCAATCCGATGAGCCGTAGGCGATCCATTTTCCGTTATCGCTTGCCAGTTCTCGTCAGACGCCAATAAGACTGACACGTAATAGAAACACGTACCTCAGGTCGAAAGCAGTCAAACCTTTCGTTCCTACTTTCCTTGTTCGTTCTGCCTTCCACCCATCAGTATTCCAGCGCGTGAGGTACGCCTTTCTCTGCGTAGGCTTGCCACCGCGGGCGGGCGTCGTATTCATAACTGTGTAGAAGATGCGCGAACTGTGTGGGTGGAATCTTCGTTTCTCGATGAGATAGGTGGAAGAGAAGAGAGGAAATCAAAACACACTTTGCTACACGGAAAGTCCCTGTCTCTTCTCCCGGTAATTTCGGCGGTTCAATGATGGAGGGATCCTCTAGCGTTAAGACGGCGCCCACTTTTTCTTTACCCTTCTTGCTCCCGGAAAGGTTATAGACTAGTAGATTCACGGTCGTCGCAACAACCAACTACCCCAATCAGTCTTGCATGACAAGAGAATGCTTAGATTGAGCGTATACCATAGTTTCCGAGAATGCGGCATCGTATATTTCGCCCCGATCGATATGCGTACTGGTCGATACAAGCTCAGGAACTGTCAAAAGGGACAACTAACGCAAGTTCAGTTCATTGTCAGGAAGTTCGAGAACTTCTGGAGAACAAACCTCCTTGTTGCCCGCCACAGCCATATACGCCCCATCAGGGGAAAATACAGTGACTCTCTGAACGCAGTTTAGCATGGTGGCGCACGTGAAACCAGAAAAACGCCAACCTGAAAGTCCTCTGGGTCCTTGCTAAGTGTTCCAACGGAAGATATGAACTCTAACCTGTGTACATCGACCGGTCATGCCAACGCAGCAAGTCAAGGGGTGCAGCAGACTCACTTGTCATCGTCGCTTACACCGTACACGCGACAATTCAAGTTCTCGCCTTGCTTGACCTTGTCTTCTGTACTATTGATACCACATACAAACGAGGACCCCTGTACGAAGGACATGGTTAGATTCCTGCGGATGACAGGAAGTTCTTAGGGATGACGCACGGTTGGGTGCGTAGCCATGCTCATTGGCGCATCCTCGCCATTCTCGAGTTCCAGCTCGTCAGCGAGCTTCAAAGTGAGATACTCATCAACATGATAAAGTCTCTGTAGAAGAAAGGGAATAAGGCATGGCGTCGAGCTTCGAAGTGGGGAGGGAAGGCGTACCAGCTTGTTTTTGATGCCCGTCTTGGAGGTGCCACCTCCGCCTCCAAGGATGAGCTCCCCTGGGGAGAGAAAGGTAGCAGAGTAGACAGGGAAACCCGGAGTAGAGTGTGCAGTATGACGAGTGCGCATCTGGATATAGAAAGCTTTGCTAGGTTTGCGGATGGAATGGAATGGATGGAAGCCTGTGCGCGATACACGTGACAATTGCGACTACAGCGGAGTTGCGCGGTCCGGGTCCGAACCTACCCACTTGCTATCGTATCGCACTCCGTCTGTTTTGTCTTTGCCGTGGACCTCGAACCATAATCTGCTTATTCCTTCCGGCCGCATGTCGTCCGGCAAGCTGTGACCCCTCCTTCCTTGAGTAATCAATCTGCCTCGACATACACGCACACACATACACACGCTTGTACCACGAATTCCGCCATGCACCCGACGCCACACCAAACAACCATGACCATGACTGGCTCCCGAGGAATAGCGGATATCGAGTTCCCTTCCGTGTCGCGTACAACTGTCATTGGCATCACCATAGCCATCGCAGGGAATATTCTCATCAGTTTCGCCCTCAACCTCCAGAAGCTGGCTCACGCGCGGCTCGAGAGGTCGCGCGCTGAGCGCGGCAGTCGTATGGAAGCCTTAGAGGAAGATGGCGACGAGAGCGCGGGTGAGGTATTGGGTATTGGCGTGCCGTACGACTTGGGCCTTTCACCGGAAGTGGAGAGGGAGGCACGCGTGTGGAACCCAAGTTCGTATGAGGCCAGTCCGCACCCGCGTTTGGAGACCGAGCCTCTCATTCCCCTCCCGGTGACGGCGAACGCGGAGCTTCTACCCTCTTCTCAGACGTATGGTGCTCTTTTCCCCAGCCCCGACGATGGTTATGTCCGTGTATTCGATGATTCGCCGCTTCGACGGAAACGCAAAACCAAGAAGCCGCCAGGTACAAGAGGTGCTGGTAACAATGTGCATGGACAGAATCACCATGAGCCGAATAACGAGCAACAAGAGTCGGAGTACCTCAAGTCAAAGTTGTGGTACGCCCTCCCTCTTTCTTGAACTGCGAGGGTTTGAAGCTCAGGCTTTACCCAGGTGGTCAGGATTCTTATTGATGAATGTAGGGGAGATTGGAAATTTTATTTCCTACGCCTTTGCCCCTGCTTCGGTCGTTGCACCTCTAGGCACGGTAATAATTTCACTTCCCACATGCGAATTGGATCTCACCCCTCTCCTAGTTTGCTTTGATAGCCAATTGTCTCTTTGCACCATTGCTTCTCCACGAGCGGCTCCGCAGAGTAAGATGCTGGATATTCTTCTCATCTGACATTGATCTGATATATCTTGTTCTTAGCGCGATCTATTTGGAATAGTGCTTGCCATCATAGGCGCCGTCACAGTCGTACTATCCTCCAACGCATCTGATACGCGGCTATCGCCAGAAAAACTGCTCCAAGCTATTTCGCAACGCGCCTTCCTCTTGTTCTCTGTTATCTACGCCGTCAGTGCATTTATCTTGATGGGTTTATCCGAGGGGAGCGCTGGTCGAAGATGGGTATTAGTGGATGTTGGGGTTTGTGCATTATTTGGTGCGCAGCAGACCGCTTTTCATCAGTCCGAAGATCGAACTTGTCGTTCAGGTGGATTCACTGTGCTCTCGACGAAAGCCATTTCAACCCTTCTTACCACTCGCGGCTTTGATATGCTTAAACTATGGATGACTTATCCTGTCCTTTTGGTGAGGGCTGTAATCAGTAAAGTGCAAGTACGTGTTTAACGATTCCTGCCAAGGTTCTGGTCGGCACTGGCGTTGGCCAGATAAGATACCTTAATCGTGCACTAATGCGTTTTGACAGTAAGGTG
This sequence comes from Russula sp. MG48, assembly GCA_003313725.1. Taxonomy (NCBI): domain Eukaryota; kingdom Fungi; phylum Basidiomycota; class Agaricomycetes; order Russulales; family Russulaceae; genus Russula; species Russula sp. MG48. The sequence goes on along the minus strand of QLOS01001284.1, from coordinate 6,161 downwards.
AGTCAATGCCGTGCTCGACGTATCGCGAGTGTATCATGACCCAATGCAGGTCGTCTTTCCAACACAATTTGTCCTTTTCAATCTATCTGCTATACTCGGGTCGGCTATACTATATGGAGACTTCAGAACGGCTAAGTTCCATCAATTCGTGACGTTCGTGTATGGTTGTGCAGCTACCTTTGCCGGGGTGTGGATCATTGCCTGGGAACCAACTTCTAGGGAGCTTTCCATGGATAAAACGATCGGCGATGTGGAGACGGAGCCCGGTCTACTTGTTGCCGATGGCGTGGCTGCCGTTGGAGTGGGACGAAAACCAGGTAATGTACCCGTTCTGCGATCAAGGCGGAGCACATTGAGTTTAGTGGGGATATCCCCGGCTCAGGTACAGATTTTTTACCTTATTCAGAGAAATAAAGCTTGACTTGGTTTTACAGCGTCTATTGTTGGTACATACGCCACCCCGGACTGAAATTCAGCTCGGGCAAGAACTTGGGGCTCGGGAAACGGAATACTCCACCGGTGGACGCGGGCGAGAAGGATTTGAGGGGAGCATTGGAAGACGACGCGGGATTAGTTGGGTAAACGATGGCAGTCCCACACGGCGTCTCGGCAGCCGAGTAAGGGAGCGAGGGACTGGGAGTGTGGAGCGCAGGTGGGTGACGGATAACTCGTAGAGCAGTCAACGAGAGATTGGACGGGACTGAATAAGTCTACTTATGATGCCTATATTTACTACTTGGAGGTTACACATATCATGTGCCGTGGATCTAGTAAACCCTCAACACCTCAGGATTCAAGTTGCCACACGGACTGGAGGAATGCCAAGTTAAGTGTGCAATGACGTGATTAGAAGTATGACGTCAGGAGTTTGAATAGACCGTAGATATTCGATCGAAATCTGGCGAGCTCCGGTTTTTTTCTTCCATTCACCCTCTCTCTCTCATAGGCACCGCATATACTCGCTCTCGCTATGCCTCCCGGTGTCGCCGTTGTCGACGCTTTCAAAAGTCCTTTTTCCCCTCTCCTCTTTGTACTCCTGTGACCTTAATCCCCTTGTTGCAGACCTTATTCGGCATGGCAAAAATCACGTCCATACCCGTCAAGATGACCACTCCATTTCTCAGTCCTCCGCAGATCCCCCAACTGATGCACAACCGGACTACCAATGGACGCAGCCGGAGCGCCGCCAGCAGGCACATGCTCAACCTCAGCCGCAGTCAAAGCGCCACCAACAACAGCAACACAATAAGGCTCAGCCTGCGACTACGAAGCAATCGCAGCAGTTAACTCGCGAGGTAGAAAAGATTGTGCGGGAAGAGCGCGAGGCGCAGGAAAAGATGCCTACGTATAAAGGTCTGGAACACTTCAAGCTCGTTCGGAAGATGGGAGAGTGCGCCCATCGTCATCCAACTAGTCTTTTGTCGATTATCTGACCGTTCTTATTTCCAGTGGAGCGTTTTCCAACGTATACAAAGCTTTGGATCTCACTTCAGGGACGAATGTCGCTGGCACGTATCACTCCATTGCATACACTCATCCGTCGTGACATTGACCAACCCTATATAGTCAAAGCCGTTCGCAAATTCGAACTCACTTCTTCTCAGGTTAGCCCCGTTTCCTCAGCACGCATTTTTCTTTGTCTGTGCTTCACGGGCTAATCTAGCTCTTACGCGCGGCTCTTTCTTCGACTGCCACACTAGGCGGGCGAGAAGCATCTTAACGCCATGTTCAAGAAAAAGCCGCGCGTAACAGAGGTACTATATTTGTCGCATTCTCTCTCCCCTACGCCCCAGATATGTGACTGACAGATGTTGTATAGCGCGCAAATATTCTTAAAGGCAAGTTGATCATGGTACTAGTGCCCTCCGCAATAGATGGGCTGACTGAGAATCCGAACAGAGGTGCAAATCATGCGCGGAACAAATCATCCCAGCGTTGTTAAACTCCTCTCTTTCTCTGAGTCTCCAGATCACTACTTTTTGGTCGTCGAACGTTAGTGTGACCCCTCACAATCGAATCATTGGCCATATCTGACTTTCGAACAGTCATGGAAGGCGGTGAACTATTTCACCAGATTGTCAAGCTCACATATTTCAGCGAGAATCTTTCTCGTCATGTGATCCTCCAGGTTGCTGATGGAATTCGCTATCTTCACGAGGAGCGAGGGGTGGTGCACCGGTAATCTTGTCGTCACACATAGTGATCGTGCGTTTTGACTTCGATCACAGTGATATCAAGCCAGAGAACTTGTTGTTCGAACGGATACCTATTATCCCCTCTAAGAACCCAGTAATACGACAGCATGATGAAGAGAAAGAGGATGAGGGAGAGTTTGTTCCCGGTGTAGGTGGAGGGGGCATTGGCCGTGTCAAGATCGCAGACTTCGGCCTTTCCAAGGTCATCTGGAACGAAGAGACAATGACGCCTTGCGGTACAGTAGGTTACACTGCTCCAGAGATCGTCAAGGATGAGCGGTATTCCAAGAGCGTAGACATGTGGGCCTTGGGATGCGTCCTCTACACCTTCCTATGTGGCTTTCCTCCATTTTACGACGAGAGTATCAACGTGCTCACGGAGAAGGTGGCACACGGCTATTACACCTTTCTTAGCCCGTGGTGGGACGACATTAGCGCTTCAGGTTGGTGCAGCGACTAGCTATATCAAAATGATCATTGACGCAGTTGCAATAACCCAGCCAAGGATCTTATCACACATCTCCTCTGCGTCGATCCGGCGCAACGCTACACCATTGACGAGTTTTTGGCGCATCCATGGTGCAACGCGGCCCCCGCACCGCCCCCTCCACCGACCCCGCTTGCGGATATTCACCCGCTGGATTCCCCTCTTCTACATTCTATTCGTGGGGGACGCGATGGTCGTTCACCTGGTATCGCTTCGCTTAAAGAGGCGTTCGACATTACCTACGCCGTGCATCGGATGGAGGAAGAAGGTGCACGTAGGCGAGCGTACAAGGGCCGTGGTGGCGCAGGCCAGGCAGGATTCCTAGTTAGGTTGAACGAAGATGATGAAGACATATCAGATGACGAAATCGCGATCCCTTCCCAATCCTTGGGCCAACAGCAGCCACAACAGCCTCGCAATTTGTACGATGGACGTGCCGGGCAGCGCGATGTACCAAGGCGCCATGGCAGACCGTTCGAGCTTAGTATTGACGGAGCAACGCTACTTGGTCGAAGGCAACTGCGGAATTCACAAGGCAGGATACCGATAGACCTTAGCCCGTTGGCGATCAATGCAGACACCATCGATGCGCCGCAAAGCCCTATGCACCATTGAGTGGCTCAACTTCGGCTGCCGTGCGGCCGCATAACATCGAGCATACCTGTATTCGTCGGACATTGTCAATACTCCACCATTTACTATTTTCACCTTCTCATATTTAATACACCTTCAAGTCCTCCCAGCACACACACTTGATTTGTTGTAACATCATTTTCGATATTGTCCTAGCCATCGCTTTCTTAGCCTTCCCTTCGTGTTGATAGCTTGTACGTCGTGATTGATTTGCCGCCATGGCGTACAGTACAGTTCTGCTATGCTGCAGCATTCGTAACTTTGACCGAAGAGAGCCATATAACACACACGGTATTTGGCATTTGTGTGTACTTTTTGGGGATACGATTCTTAACCCATACCCAGTGCGTCGGTAGTTCTCGAGAAAAGAAAAGCGCCGGCCCTAAATCAAATGGTCCGTGCGCCAGGGCCCGCAATTTAAAAGCAGTCGGATGAGATCGTAAAACCTCATACTTACCTTGATGGCATAAGCCCCTTCAACTACCTGGGTTTATGGGCCATGAGGGCCTCCCATAGCACGGCGACCTTGTCCTCAGGGGGAACTCGTGGTTTGTATGGGCTTCGGTTCATGCACCGTCTCAATATTTTCCTGTCCCGCTCCGGCCCTCGGGCTGGGCGGGCCCTATTTTTTGTTACAACACGGTCCTAACCCTAACCTTATATAATTACTTTAAATGGGAATCTGAACTTTGTGCATCTTGTCTGCTGTGTAGGTCGATAGTATCAAATCAATAGTATCAACCGTAGAGTTGTGGCCAGTCTCCTGCAGTAGACGTTCCTCTCACAGGGGGAAATTGTGGCGCTCTCCTCATGCCACATGTCCACTTTTTTATGTTGACAACACGGAGAGTATTACAGCATAGCTCATGTATCGTGATGTGTCGCAAAAGGCGTGATGAAGGAATAACTAACAGTGTAGTAAAGCCCCAGCCGTCCATTACCACCGTAGCCGCGAATATGCATGTCAGCGCCATGCTATGCTATATCGCCTCCAATGTCTCCATCGAGGTAACGCTGTTTCCCCGGATGACCTAATTGTGCATATGATTGGACAAGTGGCAGGGAATCAGGGATGAATGACACGTACAACTGTACCAATTGGGTGTCTTTGTGCGGGAGTGGTCTCTTCTTGGGCATCATCGATAACCAAGTTGAGGAAAAGGTCGTAGCCGCGTAGCGTCCCGCTAACCTTGCGGCCGCCTTGCAAATGTATGAACAACCTTTTGTCCATAAACTAAGAAAGTAAAGAATCAGCGGGAAAGGGACATTGACATGATGCAGAGAGCATAAAAACCTTCTTGAGTTCTGGCTGAGACGCTTTGGACATGGTGATAGTACACTGTCGAAAGGGAACACGTTGCCACAATATCTCCTCCCGCTTTTGGCTCACGCCCCGGCCAAGCTTCGGGCTCACTCGGCTCAAGATCACAACTCTCGGACTCTAACCACTTCTATCCACAGAACCTTTCTATCCAACAACATTTACTGACTACTACTGTATTTTTAACGGATCCTTGGTACGTACATCGTACTCTTGATCTCTGGGGAATTCGTAGGCATTGATATCCGCAGTTTTGAAGAACACGCACATCTTTCAACTCACCCATGGCTTCTCTCTCCATTCCAATCCCCTCAGGTCGACCAGACTTGGGACGTGCGGGCGATCGTGGGTCTACTTTTCGCGGCATGAACAGGGGCCGTGGTGGCGCAACTCGAGGCGACCGCGGCCGAGGTGGGCGAGGGGGACGACGTGGAGGCACTTCCACGCGAGGTGGTAGGAATCATGGCTCCTCACCCCTGACTGAGGACAGCCCAAATACCCCAGTTTCCAAGCAGACTCAATCATCGACCGTGCCCCCGCAGCCTTCACGTTCTACTACTGCGAGCAAGAACTCCTCTTCTTCTTCGCTGCCCCAATCACCGCCTGGTGTAGACCTCCCTGCAAAACCCAAGACCGGCACTCGCCGTGCTACTCCGCAGCGTGCAGCAGATAAGGTGCCTTCATTGACGATAGAGCCCGCATCTCCGACCGCAATTTCACCTGGCTCGGCACCTCCTTCTGCATCTACAACCTCCTCTAATCTGTCCATGTCTACACGCCGCCGACGGTCACACAACAAATCTTCTGGGGCCGCACTATCAGCTGAGAGCTTGACAGTAGAAGCACTGGCGTCTGCAATGAAGGCGCGCAAGTCGCGCTCAGGGCCATCATCTCCCCACCCGAAGGACTCCCCGTCAAAGGGTGACCCCACACATCTCTCTGCTGTTCCCGCTTTGACAACCTTGTCAGCAAAGACGAACATCGATTCGCTGGTGGAACATGTTCGGGCTTTGGCGATGGACCACAATAGGCCTTCTACGCCCGGCAGTCACATCGACTGGGCAGGCGACGAAGATGACAGTCTTCCAGATCTGGACGATTGGGGCGTTGCACCCAGCTCGCACCCATCGGCTGACGCCAATCCTCTGGTTCCTGAAAGCATCGAGAAGTCGCAGGTGCAGCTCATGTCGCCCATTCTCGACGACTCGTTGAAGCAGCTTCCTCAGAACTTTGACAAGACTACCCCCTCTCCATCTGTCGGCTCCCAGTCGCTATCGCCAAACATCGCGAATGCAGTACCGGTCCCCGAAGTGAACGGGCTTGAGGACGGTCATGGCGACGGTCTCGGCGAGGCTTCGCCGCCACCTGTTGATGTTGAGAGGTCAGATGACCCTTCTCCGGGGTTGTCTGAGCCATCATCTCGGCCAAGTCTCGCTTCTGCCCCCGCGGATCCACAACCTCCTCTTCCTCCAGAGCTTGCACCGACTTTGGACGCAGAACACCCCGAGGACACTCCAGAACACCC
>QLOS01001283.1:0-23977 GCA_003313725.1 Russula sp. MG48 | reverse complement strand
ATATAGTAATAGTTAGTTTTTCCCAATAGCTTTAACGAAAATAAACTAGTTTTTTTTCTCATACTCTAAGACAATTATTAATCAACAGGGAGTTGCCGGAGGCCTTTGTTGCTTACATACCCAAACAATAAAATTATCACACCGGGATTCGAACCCTCAACCTGCTCACATGATTACTTAGACAATTTCACCTTTTACCATTGCACCAAACAGACTTGTGGAAGTTGACCTAATAGGGCCCATATAAGTAGGAGTCGTGGTGTGAATTCCAAGCTAGGGCCCTTAGTCAGAAGTGTATTATTAATAGAGGCACTCAAATGTTGTCCCTTCTTACCTCAGCAGCGTAGATATGCACAGAGACCCGCCTGGTCACGGTCTCAGTTTGTTGTCACGTGCACAGAAATCGCAAACTCTGTGCTGCGGGGTCTCACTGGTTCTTACAAGGAAGACCGCAGGGCCCTCAGGCTGGTAGAACCCGGAAAAAACATCACATCTGAGCCTAAGGTCTCTGGGCCTATCAGTTCGGCCACAATGCGCTGCATCAGCAATACGCCGTTGGATGGACAAACTTTTGAGTAACCATATCTTTCCGCTCGAGGAGAAGGTCGGGTAGGAGGGTATAAAGTCTGAGAATTCGGAGTGGTCGAGAGAAGGCACGGTGAGAAGGTACGGTGATAGATCTCATAACGAAACCTGAAACCTAAAGTCGCCTGTGTGATTGGGGTTTGGGGTTCGGAATCTTTGGATCTGCAACAGCAAGAGCGGAGATCACTGGCACGAAGTCCCGTTCGGGTGGGCAGGAGCGCAATTGAATATCGTCTGGCGCGGTCTTGTCTTGTAGAGTCTAGGTTATGGTGCAACGACTAACTGATGGGCTTTTGTGGCTTGTGGTCCTCCTATTAGGAACGAAGGGTTTGTCCAGGACTCCGATTCCTGGGCACAGTTGTGTAAAATAAATGAGAGTAGCAGCTGCACGGCCTGTACTCTACGTTCCTCCTCCCTCTCAAGTTTTTCTCGTCATTCCCGAGTTTTTTTGTCGAGGGTTTGTCCATCACGATGAGAATATTAGATGTTGATCGTGCACAACCGTGCTCGTGACTGTGACTGGCTTCAACACGTACATCTAATGTGCCATCTTTTATGTTCCCTCATATTCGGGCTGCTCGCGGTCAGTACAGTCATGTTCAGATTGCTCTCTGCTACTGGTAATAGTACATTCTGAACTATTCGTAGAGTAGTGCTATACTTGCCCTGATCCCCCTATTTTTTGGTACCATGCTTCAATAGTAATTGTGCAATTTCGTGGTACCCCTTCTCTGTAGCACACTGGAATGGGGTCTGAACCACATATCCAAGAAATCCATCCGGTTTTCCTCGTATATGCACATCCGCTCCATGACCAAGTAGTAGCCGCACCACCTCGAGGTGGCCGTACTGCGACGCTATAAACAATGGAGTCCTGTTAGATCTGGTTTGTGCGTCCACGTCGGCTCCGTACTCCAGGACAAGCTGCACGACCTTGGTGTTTCCGAGGAGAGATGCATTGTGCAATGGTGTCCAACCCGCGCTATCTCTAGCATTGACATCAGCGCCGTGCTGGAGGACAAGATGTAAAATCTCCAGTTGCCCATTTTCCGACGCTAGATGCGACACGGCCCTCTTTGCACCGTCACGCGCATCCACGGCTGCTCCATGCTCTAGTAAGAACCGCATACACTCGAGTTGTCCACCATGACATGCCCCATGCAACGGAGTTCCACGGATACCACAGTTGGCATTTACATCTTCTGCGTGCATTGTGATAAGGTGATTTGCTAGCTCATTGAGACCGTATAACGCTGCGTAATACAAAGGGATTGCCTGAGATGGCGACGGGTGGTCATCGAGATCGTCCATGGATCGGGGGTGCTTGTTGTCCATATCGTATATCCAAGTCCATGCTGTAATGTGCCCCTTCTTTGGGTCGAAAAGACATTCCATGCTATCTTCAATATGCGATATAACATTCTCGAATTTAGCGTGATCAACCCAGTGCTCAGCAGCGTAAAATGCAAGAGGAAACGTCCTGAGCCTCTTCTTGTCCGTTTTCTCGTCCAACTGCAGCAACACAGTCAGGCAAGCTTGTGCGAGAATAGTGTGTGCCGGTTCCAGGGGAATATGGTACTGGCAAATGTTTCCAAAGTTCGACGCCACGAGGCGATCAGAAGTCAAGAATTCCTTCACCGAAAAGTGTGAGAACTGAACAATTTTGGAATCCTCGTCATCGACGATCGCGATTAAACTCGAACACGCGGTCAGCACAGCCTCTTCGGGATCCTCCGGGCGCCAGCCCTCAACGAGGTTAGGGCCCTCCTTCGAGTCGAACTGGATTGCGAATATCTCCGTGAGTTCTTCAACGCGAAGTGGGCGAATAGCTGCAATCAAACACTGGAATAGCCGATGTGCATGTCGTCTTTGCTCTTCGGGGATGCATTGCAATGTCCTCTCGTACGTCCCATCGAGAGTGATCGGCAGTTCGTTCAGAGCCTTGCGAATACTTGCAGGAATACATCGACGGAGGGTGTCCAATTGACAAAATACCCATCGAAACCTGAGACAATCAGCAACTATCAGGCGGTACTGTAATGGGGGGGTGCTCACATGCCATCGGCTCGTTCAGAGAGCGTACTGATCACAAGTTCCTTGTCCTCTGCTCTCCATCTCCGCATTGTCCTATCCTTGTGAACGAACGAACGGACATAACTGATGATATCCTCTCTTTGTCCTCCTTCCTCGTGAAGGGATACACGTCGGGAGCCAGTTGCCAGGGGGTTAAGAATAGATTGTATGTCGTGCTCGGGACGACTCGTAAGGCAAATATGTAGATTTGGATGATTCCACCCAACAAGATCCTCCAAAAACTCTAGCACCTTTTCACGGGGAGATGGCGTTCCGGTAGTATCTGAACATTCATCTATTGCGTCCACAATAATATAAATCGGGACTTGTCCAGGGAGTTCCAACATGTTCCTTAGACATCGTGCTAGCGCTGCTTCACTTGATTGTTCCGCGCCATCACGACAATTGGTGTACAGATGAGAAAGAACATTCCAGCAACGGTCAGAGTCGTCAATGAGTTGAGTGAGAAGACAGGAGAGGAGGCCACGGAGGTCGCGCTTTGCGATATCCTTAAAGTCAAAGTAATAGTACGCGAGTAACGCTGATCTTGCCTTTTGCAAGTGCTTGATGTCCTCGATGATGGCGGAGCTTATCAGCGACATAAATTTCCTATGATAAGAGCAGCTAGGCAACCGCGTACCAAAGAATGCTCTTTCCCGAGCCCGCTGCGAAGCCGAGAGATTAGTTAATGGAGACGACACCACAGAGGGTTGCGCGTACGATTTCCACGAATCCATAAAAGGGAACCATTCTTCTTCCATTCTTCGAATCTGCTGCCTTGGATGAACCACGTTGCGGACCCGTCGTGTTGAATATCACACGCGATATTATGATTTATGGATGGATTTGGTGGAGAGAGCCATGTTCGGAGATTCTCGCGTGACTGGTTCTCTGTGAGCGTGTTTCAGACACAGAGATAGATGGTAGTGGCAACAGGGAGTAACATACGTTTTAGCTCGTTCGTTACTGTTTTGGCGCAACGGGAAGATTAACCGACATGTCCACGAAGAAGGTAAGGGAAGGATGCGCACCGTCTATTATCTTTTTCACTTTATCATCAACGCTGCGAGTGGCTTGCTCAATGGTCTTCATATTCCCGTCGACATCATGGGTCATCTCTTTGAGAGCTTGTACATTGTCATCGACATCTTGTATGAGTTCCCTGGCTGCGTTTACGTTGGCATCGACGTCTTGGGTGACCTGCATGACGGCCTTTACGTTATGACCAACATCTTGGGTGAGATCGTGAGTCGCCTTCATATTGTCATCTACGTCCTGGGCGAGCTCTTTGATGGTCTTGACATTGTCATCGACGTCGTGGGTAAGCTCCTTAATCGTCTGAACATTGCCATCGACATCGTGGGTAAGCTCCTTAATCGTCTGAACGTTGCCATCGACATCGTGGGTTAGCTCCTTGATCGCCATAACATTTCTATCCACATCATGTGTCACCTCCAAGTTCCTCGCTACACCCATTACACTCTCTTCTTTCGTGAGAATGTCCAATCGCTGTAGCGCATCCTGAACATCTGTCCTCCTCAGTCTTAGCAAGTTCTTTACGTATTTCTCTGCACCATGATTAGTCGTGAAACAAATATCAAACAAATCAGCTCACTGATTCGTCTCTGGGACATCTCCTTCGTAGATAGCGCAAGAATGATGAGTACCTGTGCCATAATCTTCCCGAATAACTCCGTCATTTCTGTCGTTATCGGGATCCCATTGTAAATCTTGAGACGTTGTAGGAAAAACTGAACACGCTCAAAAAGGTTCACTAGCATACTGTGGCTTGCAATAACATCCTTTGCTGCCTGCAGTGGGAACGTTAAATGCCATGAATACATGTACGAAGGAACCGGATAAGGGACCTACATTGAGGAGGAAACCAATGCCTGTAAAGATCGTTTTTGCGGGAGAGAAAGGCTGAGAAGGAGGTATCAGGAAGCAGTGACATGGGAAGAAGCGAATCAGGCTCTCGAGGCATACCACTAATGAAAGTGCCTCTCCAATCGTTGCCGAACATGTAAAGAGAATATCGACAGTGGGATCAAGCCATGTGATCAACCTGTCGTCGCCCTTGCGGAATTCTTCAAAATCCTGAGCCTGCTTCCGAAATACGTCCAAGACAACATGGGGATTGTCGCATTTGTGAAACTGAGCAGCGAATGGATGAGTGTGTAGATCTTTCTTGGTGAGCTTTTTGTACTCCTTCGCGGCAGTGTCGAATATTGAAGTAAAGTTAGACATTGAAGGGTGGGTTACTTGCTTGCTTGTGGATATCTGGATAGCAGTTGTGGAGCAGCTGAATCGCGTTAAGGAACAAGTTGGTGGGTGGGGATGGGTAATGGGTTGAGGGTAAGCGTCGAATGTCGAACCAACATACACATGTACAGTACCGTGACAGGCGGCCTCGCAGAGGGCAAGTGGTCGCGCTTAGTAAATCATGATCGATACAGAATAGAGACGGGCCGCAGCGTGGCAGCCTGACATCATCATGATCATACTAGGCGCCCACGCGGTACCCAAATTCCCCCGCGCGCCAAAATAAATCGGCGCTTGGGGCTGTACGCGGTCATCGACAATGCCCTCGATTTCGCCCTTTATGAGCTCCTAATTGTCATCGTCGCCTCTGCCACCGTGTTCTGACGCCTTCCGTGTCGGTGTCGATACTGGGTTGAGATTCGAGTGTATTGTCCTCGGGGGGCCGGTCCAGGGACCATGCTGGTCCATGGCGCGTGCGGGGCGAACCAATTCTTCGTCACCGCCACGGTGGCACTGTCTTGAACACAGACAAGACTAGACCTTTCCCACACCACCATCTGCGGATGGTTGCCTTGATCATGGCTGAAGAAAACAGAGCGACAGAGCACGGCTGAATGTTATATAGCGATATCAGACACCCTCCTTCCGTCTTACTGCCTCAGCCTCCGTCCATGATGTCCACCATTTCCTTCCCCAGTCACGTTGACGAGCCCTCCTCAAAAACCCATGTTCTATACTGAGTCCTTCCTGGGCCATAAAACGCGCATCTTCCACGAATAGTGGTAGCCGTTTGTAAATGCTCTCGTCTGGTGCCGACATCATCAAGGACTCCATGGAGGACATCCTGCGCCTTCGTCTTTCCGGACAGGTGTACAGCCTCCCCGTGCTGGTGTTGGGAATTCGTCGGCCGTCGAGCACATTCCCGAGATTCTCAAGCCCAAGGGATCCGCCTTTGTCGCCTTCTGCGTGTACTATGTCTCATGTTGTTGCATGCATATCGTCCTTGTACGCACCCTGCTCGAGCATGAAGGTAGAAGGGCCGTCCAACGTGAAGGAGATTGCGGACGGTGGGATGACGATGACGGTTCCCTACAGTGACGTGCTCAGGCACTGGCGCTAGTGCGTCGATCTGGGGCCATGGTCAGCCAGAAACTAGCCTGGCTTATGTGTGGGCGACCCCCTCCTCTCCTCCTGACGCATGAAATGACGGGCTGACTGCCTTGCGAGCATACCAACCTGCTTCTTCGCAGTCCCTCCCGCCAACGTATGAGGCCCACCTCACCGGTTGTCCTAGGTTTCCACCCTTACAGGATGGCGTTGATGACTAGCATGTACTACCCGCGTAAGTGATCGGCGAACGGGCCCCCACGACGCTTAGAGCCGACCAACACCAGCCCCACCCAGCACATATTGCCTTATTGGGGTGTCTTCTAGAGGACCCCAAAAGCACTCACATCTGGATGTTATTCAGGAAGCATCCGAACAAAGACGAGTCACGACATGGCGCCATGGGAAGTAAAATGGCTGCAGTACAGTTGGGTGTTGTAGCGCAAATATGCCTGAGTACCTTGTGGGGACCACAGAACGAGGTGGGGAAGCGCATTCAAATCCTGATTGTAAACATATTTATTGATCGCCGGGCCATGCTGCATAGTAATGCTACAACGTAGCAGCTTGGGGTGCACAAACATATCCTGAACTTTTGTCCCAACTACATTCTACCCGGACGGACAGATGGTCCTTTGGAATGTGTTTGAAGTGGATACAGCATAAAAAGTGAAAACACGCAGCCACATGGCAGGAAGTGGCGTCGCGGAGTCGGCTGAGGGGTTTATGGTAAGCAGTTATTGAGGCGAAGCTGTTAGCTTCACTGTCATTTGGCGGGCCGGCTGCTTGTTCAGTCATTACAGGTAGCGCCTCACAAACGCAGAATTTCTCTTTCTATCAAGTGCAATGGAGAGAGGGGTTGCGCCCCCAAGGACTCGTCGATGGGTTCAGCCAAGGTTATGGCGCACTCAATGTACTACTTGTCCCGTGACTTCCTCGTCATGTGACCTCCGACCTCTATCATGATTCCAGCGAGCGGGGACAATTTATAAACGAACGTACAGATTGCATAAGAGCTGTAAACTCACCGGTCTCCCATGTCGGCCTTCATCATTGACGTCCGCCTGAACGATAAGACCTCTAACGGCCAGCCCAACATACACGACGAGGTCGTCAAGGGTCTCTCCCGACCTGTGAACCAGAAGACCCTTCCTACTATCCTATTGTATGATGAGGAAGGTCTTCGTATTAATGACGAGTTCATCACTGGCACTCATGCTCACGACTACTTATTTCCTGCGGAAGAAAATATTCTCAAGAGCCACGGACATGACATCGCCAAAGTCATGTACAAATGACACGGAGATGGCAACAAAGGATGGGTCGAGAGTTTTATACTTGAGCTTGGTTCTGGGTGAGTCCTGGCCTCCATTCCACCCCCCGTTTTCGTGTTACTGTATTACGTTTTCTCGCTTGCTCTCCTCTTTTCCATATTACTATCCTCCGCATTGTTACACAGACTACTGACACGGAACTTATCCCATATAAATCAATTCCTTGCGCAAAACACCCCACCTTCTATCTACACTCTCAAAGATAGTACATGAACGAACAGCTCCCGCACCGATTACATATTATGCACTTGATCTTGCGCGACGCGAGCTGGAGCGCACCCTTGGCCAGCTCGCTGCGTCACCGGTTGGGCTCGAGATGCAAGGCAAGTTGACACGTGTGGGCTCTGGGGCACGTTCGAAGGTGGACTCACACTTGCGGCGGAAGGGGGACTAGGAGGACGCGAGGCAACGTCGGCGGTTGTTCTCCGCTCACGGTCGCTGAGTTCTGATGATGCCACCGCTCTACCTTCCTCTCCCTCCTCATCGAAGCAAGATTCGATCGAAACTGCTCTCTATATGCCCGACGCAGCGACCCCCGAGACATCATTACACGTTCTGTTCTTCGGCTTCTCATTGGGAAACTTTCCATGCGGCGAGGAAGTTTACCACAACCAGCTATGTATCTCAGTCAAAAAGTCGAAACAGTACAAAACCAGGCAGTCTGCCTCGTCTCCGGCTCCTTCCGCATAGCGCCGCTCGTACCCCTCCATCATATTCTGGCGATCTTCCCAATTAAGATCCGTACCCACATGCTCACTCTTAATGCGGCCCTGCGTTTCTGCAGGCTCCCACGCGAATCCCAGGTCCTGAAATGGCTCGAATTATCGCAGGAGGTCCACAATTACGGAACAAGTCTCCCACTCCTGGTCCCAGTGACGTGGCGACGGAACTACACCACCATCCTAACCGGGCTCGCGCGCAAGTTCATCCCGGAAAACACTGTACGAGTTAAGCTGCACGCCATCCTGCCCTGGGGCCTACCCAAGCGGGGCGACCGCTTGACTCTGTACTCGTCCACCTGCAAAGGGATCGCGCGCCGCACTCTCACCCAGGAGATCCTCCTCTCCAAAACACCACACACGCTCTTAGTCTTCGTCACAGATGGAGCAGCCACCCAAGGAGAAGATAACGACACGGAACAGTGGTACGCGACTACTGCGGTTGCCTCCTACCAGGGATCAGAAGTCCGATACGGAGGGAGGCTGATAGGCACGGAACGAGAGGGGAACTTCATGTCAGCACGGGCCATAGAGTCCGCAGCTTCCCTGGCACAACCCATCCTCGTAGATTGGCAGGCTGAGGGAGAACCCATCCCCGACAGCCTCATCATTATCACCAACATCACAAGCTCTATCACCCGAATGGAACTTAGGCCTGCACCCTACGCAATCTGTTTTCATTGATTTCCGGACACTGACCAACTGCTTCGCTCTTTCTCTAGGCCGAGAATTACCGTTCGATGGGCCCCAGTCACATGGCAACACCCTGGTTTCAAGCGAGGCCGCGGCCTAAGCACCTCGCTGTAACACCCCCACCCCCCAATTTTGTAGACGCAGCATCCATCGACACCGTCTGCTCCATGTCCTGAAGGGCTGCCATCGGGACATGGAGCGAAAGCCGGCATGGATCAGAGCGCACCTCACACTCATACACCGAGGTCCCCCGAAGATCCCCTGACGGCCAACTGTGCCAAGAACTCAAAGCAATCGCCAGGGCAAAACCAGGCAAAATCAACAAGGGAAGCAGAGTCCACTCTGTTCCGCTTCCCCACAGGGCATTCCTTCACTGGCAAATACACCCAGTGATTCCACCGGTGCGTACTCCCTCCGCGTGCGAGTGTGGCCTCGACCCACAGACGGTCAACCACATTGTGTTTGACTGCCCTCGCCACACCACCGCGGGCTCGGCTTCCCCGCGCTTCGACTTGGATGATTGGTCAGGCTGCCCAATCAAGCGTCTATGTGAGGTGCTGCAGGATGGCGACCGCATCAGCGCGCTCCTCCGTTTCTTAGAACCGACAAAAGCCTGTTTCAGGCCGTGCCCCCTGAGGGACCCAGGATCACTAGTCCCCTTTCTCCCCCACCTTTCTGAGCGCGAATTGAGGGCTTGGTTGAAATCAGCTCGGTTTCTCGTTGTTTACACTTCCCCCTCACCGTTTTATAACCCTATACCACGTGCCTGTCTCTGCTCGTCAGTTATCCCACTCCGTCTGTAGTCTAAAGCCGGAACAATCCGGGACCGCGTCTTTAGCTTTGTGTAGGTTGCGGAATATAAGTGCTGAAATAAAATAAAAAAAATGCGGTCCTCACTTTTTCGCCCTTAATAAGCTCCTAATTGTCATCTGCCACCGTGTTCTGACGCCTTCCGTGTCGGCGTCGATATTAGATTGAGATTCGGGTGTACTGGTGTGTGTTTCGTTATAAGTTATGCGGGCTCATTGCGGTCGGTGCGGTCATGTTTAAGTTGCTCTGCTACTATCACGCGATGACCTTTTGAAATTTTATCACTTTTTGATTTTTTCCTCTCGACACACGGCGATATCAGCTTCGGAATTTTTCGGGATCGTGTCTAAATTGTTCAATACATGTATCCTGATTTTTTCAGAGCGAAATCGGGTCTGGGGGTCCTGTTGTAGAAAAGGGTACCACCTTTTGAAAGAATGTCACGCAATGTCACGCATCGGCTGGGACGGCAGCTTGCCAAGTTAAATCTCCGATGACACGATCGAGATTCCTCAGCCATTCACACTGCGACTGTGAGCCGCCGCGACGAAGAACCATAAATGGGGCTTCGAGCGGGGCTTGAATCTACTGCCCTGGTGTCACGCCCTTCCGTGCCCCAACGTCGATGATCCACAACACACGCACAACTTTGTAGAATCACTTGAAACCTTGGAATTGCAATAATATAGTCCTTGTGTGTAGTCTTGAATTTTTTCAGAAAGTTTGAACAGGGTTTCGCTTCAGGCGGGACATTATGATCCTGAAATCAGCTTTTGATACCTCAAAATCGAAGACCATAGGCCTTTCTGGGCGTTGAAGCTCCCCAAAATTTTTTACGTGTGGTCTGCTATAGTTACAGAAAAATACAAAAAAAAAGAATCAAGGGAAACGATAAACATTTGAGCCTGCAGAAAATGATTTTCAAAAGGTGGTACCGTTTCAAAAGGTCATCATGTGATAGTACTGGTAGTGCATAGAATAGATATTACAAAAAAAGTGGATATTCTGAACATCCCGTAGAGTAGTCCTATACTTGACCCGGGCCTCCTATTCTCTTTCAGCATCATGCTCCAACAGTAATTGTGCAATTTCATGGTATCCGTTCTCTGTAGCACACCGGAATGGGGTCTGAACCACATATCCTAGATATCCATTCGGTTTTCCTCGTATATGCACATCCGCTCCATGACCAAGTAGTAGCCGCACCACCTCGAGGTGGCCGTACTGCGACGCTATAAACAATGGAGTCCCGTCAGATCCGGTTTGTGCGTCCACGTCGGCTCCGTACTCCAGGACAAGCTGCACGACCTTGGTATGTCCGAGGCCAGATGCATTGTGCAATGGTGTCCAACCCACGGTATCTCTAGCATTGACATCAGCGCCGTGCTGGAGGACCAGATGTAAAACCTCCAGTTGCCCATGTTCCGACGCTAGATGCGACACGGCCCTCGTTGCACCGTCACACGCATCCACGGCTGCTCCATGCTCTAGTAAGAACCGCATACACTGGAGTTGTCCACCACGACATGCCCCATGCAACGGAGTTCCACGGACACCACAGTTGGCATTTACATCTTCTGCGTGCATTGTGACGAGGTGATTTGCTAGCTCATTGAGACCGTATAACGCTGCGTAATACAAGGGGGTTGCCTGAGATGGCGACGGGTGGTCATCGAGATCGTCCATGGATCGGGGGTGCTTGTTGTCCATATCGTATATCCAAGTCCATGCTGTAATGTGCCCCTTCTTTGGGTCGAAAAGACATTCCATGCTATCTTCAATATGCGATATAACATTCTCGAATTTAGCGTGATCAACCCAGTGCTCAGCAGCGTAAAATGCAAGAGGAAACGTCCTGAGCCTCTTCTTGTCCGTGTTCTCGTCCAACTGTAGCAATACAGTCAGGCAAGCTTGTGCGAGAATAGTGTGTGCCGGTTCCAGGGGAATATGGTACTGGCAAATGTTTCCAAAGTTCGACGCCGCGAGCCGATCAGAAGTCAAGAATTCCTTCACCGAAAAGTGTGAGAACTGAACAATTTTTGAATCCTCATCACCGACGATCGCGATTAAACTCGAACAAGCGGTCAGCACAGCCTCTTCGGGATCCTCCGGGCGCCAACTCCCAACGAGGTTAGGGCCGTCCTTCGAGTCGAACTGGATTGCGAATATCTCCGTGAGTTCTTCAACGCGAAGTGGGCGAATAGCTGCAATCAGGCATTGAAATAGCCGATGTGCATGTCGTCTTTGTTCCTCAGGGATGCATTGCAATGTCCTCTCGTACGTCCCGTCGAGAGTGATCGGCAGTTCGTTCAGAGCCTTGCGAATACTTGCAGGAATACATCGACGGAGCGTGTCCAGTTGGCAAAACACCCATCGAAACCTTTGCGAGACAATCAGCAACTATCAGGAGGTACTGTAATGGGAGTGCTCACATGCCATCGGCTCGTTCCAAGAGCGTACTGATCACCAGTTCCTTGTCCTCTGCTCTCCATCTCCGCATTGCCCTGTCTTTGTGAACGAAAGAACGGACATAATTGATGATATCCTCTCTTTGTCCTCCTTCCTCGTGAAGAGACACGCGTCGGGGGCCAGTTGCCAGGGGGTTAAGAATGGATTGTATGTCATGCTCGGGACGACTCGTAAGGCAAATATGTAGATTTGGATGATTCCACCCAACAAGATCCTCCAAAAACTCTAGCACCTTTTCACGGGGAGATGGAGTCCCGGTAGTATTTGGACATTCATCTATTGCGTCCACAATAATATAAATCGGGACTTGTCCAGGGAGTTCCAACATGTTCCTTAGACATCGTCCTAGCGCTGCTTCGCTTGGTTGTTCCGAGCCATCACGACAATTAGTGTATAGTTGAGAAAGAACATCCCAGCAACGGTCAGAGTCGTCAATGAGTTGAGTGAGAAGACAGGAGAGGAGGCCACGGAGGTCGCGCTTTGCAATATCCTTAAAGTCAAAGTAATGGTATGCCAGCAACACTGATCTTGCCTTTTGCAAGTGCTTGATGTCCTCGATGATGGCGGAGCTTATCAACGATATAAATTCCCTAGAACAAGAGCAGCTAGGCAATCGCGTACCAGAGAATGCTCTTTCCCGAGCCCGCTGAGAAGCGTTAATGGCGACGACAGGACAGAGCAGGATGCGCGTACGATTTGCACGGATCCACAAAAGGGAACCATCCTTCTTCCATTCTTCGAATCTGCTGCCTTGGATGAACCACGTTGCGGACCCGTCGTGCTGAATATCGCACGCGATATTATGATTTATAGATGGATTTGGTGGAGAGAGCCATGTTCGGAGATTCTCGCGTGACTGGTTCTCTGCGAGTGTGTTTCAATCACAGGGATCGATTGTAGCGACAACAGGGAGTAACATACGTTTTAGCTCGTTCGTTGCTGTTACGCGCAACGAGAAGGTTAATCGACATGCGGGTGAAGAAGGTAAGGGAAGGATGCGGACCGTCTATTATCTTCCTCACTTTATCGTCAACGCTGCGGGTGGCTTGCTCGATGACCCTTACATTCCCATCGACATCATGTGTAAGCTCCTTGAGAGCTTGTATATTGTCATCTACATCTTGTATGAGTTCCCTGGCTGCGTTTACATTTCCATCTACGTCTTGGGTGACCTGCATGATGGCCTTTACATTGTGGCCGACATCTTGGGTGAGGTCGTGGGTCGCCTTCACATTGCCATCTAGGTCCTGGGCAAGCTCTTTGATTGTCTTGACGTTGTCATCGACGTCGTGGGTAAGCTCCTTAATCGTCTGAACGTTGCCATCGACATCGTGGGTTAGCTCCTTGATCGCCATGACATTTCTGTCCACATCGTGTGTCACCTCCAAGTTTCTCGCTACACCCATTGCACTCTCTTCTTTCGTGAGCGTGTCCAATCGCTGTAGCGCATCCTGGATGTCTGTCCTCCTCAGTCCCAGCAGCCTCTTCACGTACTTCTCTGCACCATAATTAGTCGTGGATAGAATATCAAACAAATCAGCTCACTGATTCGTCTCTGGGACATCTCCTTCGTAGACAGCGCAAGAATGAAGAGTACCTGTGCCATAATCTTCCCGAATAGCTCCGTCATTTCTGTCGTTATCGGGATCCCATTGTAAATCTTGAGACGTTGTAGGAAAAACTGAACACGCTCGAAAAGGTTCACTAGCATGTTGTGGCTTGCAACAACATCCTTTGCTGCCTGGGAACGTTAAATGTTATACATACATGTACGAAGGAACCTTACAAAGGACCTACGGTGAGGAGGAAACCAATGCCTGTAAAGATCATCTTTGCGGGAGAGAAAGGCTGAGGAGGTATCAGGAAGCAGTGACATGAGAAGAAGCGAATCTCTCGAGGCATACCACTAATGAAAGTGCCTCCCCAACCGTCGCAGAGCATGTAAAGAGAATATTGACAGTGGGATCAAGCCATGTGATCAACCTGTCGTCGCCTTTACGGAATTCTTCAAAATCCTGGGTCTGCTTCCGAAATACGTCCAAGACAGCATGGGGAGTGTCGCATTTGTGAAACTGAGCAGCGAATGGATGAGTGTGTAGATCTTTCTTGGTGAGCTTTTTGTACTCGTTCGCGGCAGCGTCGAATATTAAGGTAAAGTTAGACATGGAAGGGTGGGTTACTTGCTTGCTTGTGGATATCTGGATAGCAGTTGGGAGCAACTGAGTCGCGGTAAGGAACAAGTTGGTGGGTGGAGATGGGTGATGGGTTGAGGGTAAGCGTCGAATGTCGAACTAACACACACAAGTACAGCCTCGCAGGCTGCAGGTGGCCGCGCTTAGATCGTGCAATTACTGTAAGCTCGATATAGAATAGAAACGCGTCTCAGCCAGGAGCCAGGGAAATGCTAGGCGCCCGCGCGGCGGTACAGTACAGTGGCATTCCCACGCGGGCCAAAATCGGGGCCTGTGTTGCGATCGATCCAACTGAATCTGAGCTCGCGGTCATCGACAATGCGGTCCTCGCTATATCAACTGTGCCAGGCTAATCAGGGTCCTTGAAAAGCTAGGTTTCTCGTAACTTTTCGTCATCTGGCTACGCTCATTTCTCACAGACTGACGCGTTCGCATCCGCTTCAATGGTCTCACTGCGGACCCCATCTCCGTCCTAGTCCCCAAGGCGACCTCTTCCTACCACCGCGTTGCCTCATCCCAGCACATCAAATACTTAGGCTTCTTCTTTAGTTCTGAGCTCTCATGAGACCAGCACGTAAAAATCATGTGCAACAGCGCCAGGGCCCCGCTCAAGTCCCTACAAATCCTGGGCAGCTCAGTCAGAGGACTCGACTTCGTATCCTGGAGGCTCGCATGTAACGTGGTCTGCTTCCCGGCCTTAACCTATGGCCTGGCCCTCTGGGCACCTAGAGCTCTCGAGAAACACTTCAAACAAGTCGAAGCAGTACAAAACCAGGCAGTCCGCCTCATCTCCGGCTCCTTCCGCACAGCGCCGCTTGAGCCCCTCCATCAAGTTCTGGCGATCTTCCCAATTAAGATCCGTGTCCACATGCTCCCTCTCAATCTAGCCCTGCGTTTCTGCAGGCTCTCACGCGAATCCCAGGTCCTCAAACGGCTCGAATTGTCATAGGAGGTCCACAATCACGGAACAAGACCTCCCACTCCTTGTCCCAGTGACATGGCGACGGAACTACACCACCATCCTAACCGGGCTCGCTCGCTCGTTCATCCCGGAAAACACGGTACGAGTTAAACCGCACGCCATCCCACCCTGGGGCCTACCCAAGTCGGGCGACCGCTTGGCTCTGGACCCGTCCACCTGCAAAGGGATCGCGCGCCGCACTCTCACCCAGGAGATTCTCTCCCTCTCCAAAGCGCCACACACGCTGTTAGTCTTCGTCACAGATGGAGCAGCCACCCAAGGAGAAGATAACGACACGGAACAGTGGTACGCGACTACTGCGGTTGCCTCCTACCAGGGATCAGAAGTCCGATACGGAGGGAGGCTGATAGGCACGGAACGAGAGGGAAACCTCATGTCAGCGCGGGCCATAGAGTCCGCAGCTTCCCTGGCACAACCCATCCTCGTAGATTGGCAGGCCGAGGGAAAACCCAAGCCCGTCATTACCACCAACGCAGGCTCCATCAGTCGAATGGCCAACTTAGGCCTGCACCCTACGCAATCTGTTTCCATTGCTTTCCAGAACACCAGTGACCAACTGCTTCGCACTTTCTCTAGGCTGAGAATTACCGTTCGATAGGCCCCAGCCACATGCGAACCCCCTGGTTTCAAGCGAGGCCGCGGCATAGCTAGGCGCCTTGTTGCAACACCCCTACCCCCCAATTTGGTAGACGCAGCATCCATCGACACCGTCTGCTCCATATCCCGAAGGGCTTCCATCGAGACATGGAGCGAAAGTCGGCATGGATCAGAGCGCACCTCACATTCATACACCGAGGTCCTCCGAAGACCTCCCGACGGCCAACTGTGCCAAGGCCCAAAAATAATCGCCAGGGCAAAACCAGGCAACAAACCAACAAGGGAAGCAGAGTCCACTCTGTTCCGCTTCCTCACAGGGCACTCCTTCACTGGCAAATACGCCCAGTGATTCCACGCGGTGTGTGCTCCCTCCGCGTGCGAATGTGGCCTCGACCCACAGACGGTCAATCACATTGTGTTTGACCGCCCTCGCTACACCACCGCGGGCTCGGCTTCCCCGCGCTTCGACTTGGATGACTGGTCAGGCCGCCCAATCAAGCGTCTATGTGGGGTGCTACAGGATGGCGACCGCATCAGCGCGCTCCTCCGTTTCTTAGAATCCACGAAAGCCTGCTTCAGACCGCACCCCTTGAGGGACCCAGGATAACTAGTCCCATTTCTCCCCCCACCGTTCTGAGCGCAAGTTGCTGCGAGGGCTTGGTTGAAATCAGCCCGGTTTCTCGTTGTTTACACCTTCCCCTCACACCGTTTTATCACTCTGTACCACGTGCCTGTCTCTGCTCGCCAGTTATATCCACTCTGTATGTGGTCCAATGCCGGAACAATCCGGGACCGCGTCTTTAGCTTTATGTATGTTGCGGAATACAAGTGCTACAGTAAGTTAAAAAAAAAATTGCGGTCCTCGGTTTCGCCCTTGATGAGCTCCTAATTGTCATCGTCGCCTCTGCCACCGTGTTGTGACGCCTTCCGTGTCGGCGTCGATACTCGATAGGATTGAGTGTACTGAAGTGTTTCGTTATATGCGGGCTCATTGCGGTCGGTGCGGTCATGTTTGTTACTCTCTGCTACTGGTAGTACATACAGTAGAATAGATATTATAAAAAAAGAGGATATTCTGAACGTCCCGTAGAGTAATCCTATACTTTCCCCGATCCTTCTATTCTCTTTCGGCACCATGCTCCAACAGTAGTTGTGCAATTTCGTGGTATCCCTTCTTTGTAGCACGTTGGAATGGGGTCTCAGGCTGATCCTCCATTGTTAGTCCTCCGCCCGGATTTCCTCGTATATGTACATCCGCCCCATGACCAAGTAGTAGCCGCACCACCTCGAGATGGCCGTCCTCCGACGCTATAAACAATGGAGTCCTATTAGCTTTGCTTCGTGCGTTCACGTCTGCTCCGTGCTCCAGGACAAGCTGCGCGACCTTGGTATTTCCCGAGCAAGATGCGAAGTGCAATGGCGTCAAGTCCCCGTTATCTCTAGCATTGACATCAGCGCCGTGCTGGAGGACCAGATGTAAGGCCTCCAGTCGCCCATCAATCGCTGCTAGATGCGACACAGCCCTGTTGCCATCGCTACGGGCATCCACGGCAGTTCCATGCTCTAGTAAGGACCGCATACACTCGAGCTGTCCACCACGAAATGCCGCATGCAACAGGGTTCTACGGTCACCACAGTCGGCATTTACATCTTCTGCGTGCATTGTGACAAGGTGGGTTGCCAGCCCACTGAAACCGCATAACACTGCGTAATACAACGGGGTTGCCAGAGATGGCGACGGGTGGCGGGCGAGATAGTCCATGGATCGTCGGTAGTACCCGTCGTCCATATCGTGTATCCAAGTCCATGCTGAAAAATGTCCCTTCTTTGGGTCGAAAAGACATTCCATGCTATCTTCAATCTGCGATATAACATTCTCGAATTTGGCGTGGTCAACCCAGTGCTGAGCAGCGTAAAATGCAAGAGGAAATGTCCCGAGCCTCTTCTTGTCCGTGTTCTCGTCCAACTGCAGCAACACAGTCAGGCAAGCTTGTGCGAGAATAGTGTGTGCCGGTTCCAGGGGGATATGGTACTGGCAAATGTTTCCAAAGTTCGACACCGCGAGCCGATCAGAAGTCAAGAATTCCTTCACTGAAAAGTGTGAGAACTGAACAATTTTGGAATTCTCGGCATCAACGATCGCGATTAAACTCGAACAAGCGGTCAGCACAGCCTCTTCGGGATCCTCCGGGCGCCAGCCCTCAACGAGGTTAGGGCCGTCCTTCGAGTCGAACTGGATTGCGAATATCTCCGTGAGTTCTTCAACGCGAAGTGGGCGAATAGCTGCAATCAAACACTGGAATAGCCGATGTGCATGTCGTCTTTGCTCTTCAGGGATGCATTGCAATGTCCTCTCGTACGTCCCATCGAGAGTGATCGGCAGTTCGTTCAGGGCCTTGCGAATACTTGCAGGAATACATCGACGGAGCGTGTCCAATTGACAAAATACCCATCGAAACCTGTGAGACGATCAGCAGCTATCAGGCGGTACTGTAATGGGGGGAGGCTCACATGCCATCGGCTCGTTCCGAGAGCATACTGATCACAAGTTCCTTGTCCTCTGCTCTCCATCTCCGCATTGTCCTGTCCTTGTGAACGAAAGAGCGGACATAACTGATGATATCCTCTCTTTGTCCTCCTTCCTCGTGAAGGGATACACGTCGGGAGCCAGTTGCCAGGGAGTTAAGAATAGATTGTATGTCATGCTCTGGACGACTCGTAAGGCAAATATGTAGATTTGCGTGGTTCCACCCGACAAGATCCTCCAAAAACTCCAGCACCTTTTCACGGGGAGATGGCGTTCCGGTAGTATTTGAGCATTCATCTATTGCGTCCACAATAATATAAATCGGGACTTGTCCAGAGAGTTCCAACATGTTCCTTAGACATCGTGCTAGCGCTGCTTCGCTAGGTTGTTCCGAACCATCACGACAATTAGTGTACAGATGAGAAAGAACATCCCAGAAACGGTCAGAGTCGTCGATGAGTTGAGTGAGAAGACAGGAGAGGAGGCCACGAAGGTCGCGCTTTGCGATATCCTTAAAGTCAAAGTAATAGTACGCGAGTAACGCTGGTCTTGCCTTTTGCGAGTGCTTGATGTCCTCGATGATGGCGGAGCTTATTAACGACATAAATTTCCTATGACAGGAGCAGCTAGGCAACCGCGTACCAAAGAATGCTTTTTCCCGAGCCCGCTGTGAAGACGAGAGATTAGTTAATGGCGACGACAGCACAGAGGGTTGCGCGTACGATTTCCACGAATCCATAAAAGAGAATCATTCTTCTTCCATTCTTCGAATCTGCTGCCTTGGATGAACCACGTTGCGGACCCGTCGTGTTGAATATCGCACGCGATATTATGATTTATAGATGGATTTGGTGGAGAGAGCCATGTTCGGAGATTCTCGCGTGATTGGTTCTCTGTGAGCGTATTTCAGACACAGCGAACGATGGTAGCAGGAACAGGGAGTAACATACGTTTTAGCTCGTTCGTTACTGTTTTGGCACAACGGGAAGATTAACCGACGTGTCCATGAAGAAGGTAAGGGAAGGATGCACACCGTCTATTATCTTTTTCACTTTATCGTCAACGCTGCGAGTGGCTTGCTCAATGACCTTCACATTCCCGTCGACATCATGGGTAAGCTCCCTGAGAGCTTGTACATTGTCATCGACATCTTGTACGAGTTCCCTGGCTGCGTTTACGTTGGCATCTACGTCTTGGGTGACCTGCATGACGGCCTTTACATTACGACCAACATCCTGGGTGAGATCGTGAGTCGCCTTCACATTGTCATCTACGTCCCGAGTGAGGTCCTTGATGGTCTTGACGTTGTCATCGACGTCGTGAGTAAACTCCTTAATCGTCCGAACATTGCCATCGATATCATGGGTAAGCTCCTTAATCGTCTGAACGTTGCCATCGACATCGTGGGTTAGCTCCTTGATCGCCATGACATTTCTATCCACATCATGTGTCACCTCCAAGTTTCTCGCTATACCCATTGCACTCTCTTCTTTCGTGAGCATGTCCAATCGCTGTAGCGCATCCTGAACGTCTGTCCTCCTCAGTCCCAGCAGATTCTTCACGTACTTCTCTGCACAACAATTAGTCGTGAAACGAATATCAAACAAATCAGCTCACTGATTCGTCTCTGGGACATCTCCTTCGTAGACAGCGCAAGAATGAAGAGTACCTGTGCCATGATCTTCCCGAATAACTCCGTCATTTCTGTCGTTATCGGGATCCCATTGTAAATCTTGAGTCGTTGTAGGAAAAACTGAACACGCTCAAAAAGGTTCACCAGCATATTGTGGCTTGCAATAACATCCTTTGCTGCCTGCAGTGGGAACGTTAAATGTCATGGATACGTGTACGAAGGAACCGGATAAGGGACCTACATT
Organism: Russula sp. MG48; assembly: GCA_003313725.1. Lineage (NCBI taxonomy): Eukaryota > Fungi > Basidiomycota > Agaricomycetes > Russulales > Russulaceae > Russula > Russula sp. MG48. The sequence continues at coordinate 3,750 of QLOS01001283.1, read as the reverse complement.
GAGGAGGAAACCGATGCCTGTAAAGATCGTTTTTGCGGGAGAGAAAGGCTGAGAAGGAGGTATCAGGAAGCAGCGACATGGGAAAAAGCGAATCTCTCGAGGCATACCACTAATGAAAGTGCCTCCCCAATCGTTGCCGAACATGTGAAGAGAATATTGACAGTGGGATCAAGCCATTTGATCAACCTGTCGTCGCCTTTGCGAAATTCTTCAAAATCCTGAGACTGCTTCCGAAATACGTCCAAGACAGCATGGGGAGTGTCGCATTTGTGAAACTGAGCAACGAATGGATGAGTGTGTAGATCTTTCTTTGTGAGCTTTTTGTACTCGTTCGTGGCAGCGTCGAATATTGAAGTAAAGTTAGACATGGAAGGGTGGGTTGCTTGTTTGCTTGTGGACATCTGGATAGCCGTTGTGGAGCAGCTGAATAGCGGTAAGGAACACTGGCAGGTGGGTGAGTGGAGATGGGTGACGAGTTGAGGGTAAGCGTCGAATGTCGAACCAACACACACAAGTACTGCCGGTCGCCTTCACATTGTGCAATTGAACTCGATATAGAATAGAGACGCACAGCGTGTCAGCTTGACAACGATAATGCTAGGCGCCTGCGCGGTATCCAATCGTGATACACTGGGGCACTGACATTCCCACGCGCGCCAAAATAAATTGGCGCCTGGCCTCGGCCCGGGGGCTGTGCAACCCAATCTCAGCTCGCGGTCGTCGACAATGCAGTCCATCCCCCTCTTCACCTAACTCCCATCACCCAAAAATTTTTAGAAAAATAAAAAACGAAGTAAGCACTCTACCACCCCCTGGGTGAACTAATTAGAAGCCCTCTCGTTACCCCCCATGAATACCCGAAGTCGGGCCAGGAACATGTCCCCAGTTCCTAACCCCGTGCCCGTGGCTGCCATCCCACAGCTGCCTGATCCCCCCATCCTATCTGCACAAGGCAGAGCTGGCCCGTTTGCCCCCCTTGAGCCAGTCTGCCCCATGCCTAACCTCACTCCGTCTCTCCTCGTGTGTGCCCTTGAGCAAAACCGCGCGGAAATGGCTGACCTAACCAAGGGAGTGTTTGAGTTCCTATACAACGCAGATGAGCACATGTACAGACCAGGTGCCCTGGGGGTCACCCAGGCACAGACCCAGGTGGCCATTATGTTACAATCTCCCTTACGGACTGCGAACCGTTTTCCCTTGCCTTTTACGTCCATATGCTTACCCTCACTCTGTACGTAACTCGGACTGACTCCCATCTGCTTACTGTACGATATGACGCCTGTGGAGCGTGCGTGACTCATGTGGAGCGATGTGGCCATCGCTCCACTACTATACTTAGCTCCGGATCTTGGACTGACTCACTACCCTCGTTATGACTCAGGTAGTAGTTAGCACGTGCCCCATGTAGCTCCCTATATAAGGAGCCCCCTTTGCGCCGGTCAAGCCTTAAGCTTGACTTAGTTTCTTAATCGAGACCCGACCTTGCTTCGACTCTTTGAGCCTGCCGCTTTAAGACGCTCCCATTTGCCCCCTTTTGCCTTGCCTCTGCCTTAGTGCTCGCAAAGCACTACCTTGCTTCGCTCTCACGCCCCTCTAAGTTGGCTGCAACAACTTAGCTTCGAACGCTGAAGTCACAAGCGCCCGTGACTTAGTCGTTCTACTCCAAAGAGTCTGCTTCACTCCCGCGTCGCCGAGACCACCGAAAGAGTCTCGCTCAGGACCACGTGCTCGCTGCCCCTCGCACGTGCTCACTCTCGCCACACGCCTAGTTGCACAAGTCGTGCCCACGGCCCCTCGAGCCGTAACATAAGTCAAGCTTCCTTTTATCACGTCTACAGGAACCGCCCTGGACGACGCTGCCTTTGCTGAACGCCTTCAGGAACTTGCCAGACGCCGCCTCCACATAGAACATTGGAGATCTTACTTAGACGTCGCCATCTATAACCACAACGCCGTTTGCCACCACACCTGCCAAGGTGGAGCCACAGAAGTGCACCTTTCCCTTTGCATTGAAAGAGACGTCTTCTGTCACATTGACCAAGAGTGGCAAGGAGAATTTAACCTGCTAGAAGCTGCCCTTACAATCCTCGAACTCTCACTAACACCCTGGAGTCTGCTAGACAACGCGGATTGATCGGAGTTAGGGAAATCATGCCAGACGCCCTCTGCGACGCCATAGAATTCACACAGCACCTGCTAGACCAAGCCAGAGGTGACGCACTCCGCCACAGTCGCAACTGCTACCTCCTCTGTGACAGGGGACCCAACCACCACCACCACCTCTTAGACCAGCTCATTCGCGAGCTAGAAAGCTTCGCACAAGAGCTAAACTTCATCTGCAACGCCTTCTTCGAAACGGCAGGCTTCCCTCTCCCCTCATAAGCAACCCTGGAAGAAATCAGACTCGCGCTCTCTCGAGGATATAGAACAAGAGTACCCATCAGGAGAGAAGACGACCTCCCAGACTACATCAAGGGAGAAGCCTATTGGAAAAAGAACGATACAGACGACTACTGGTGCTACCACGTCCGTCTCTTTACCCCGCTAGGCATCAGAGAAAGACCCATCGAGTACCTCAACGACGACTGGTGTTACGATCGTGCTGCCTTTGCGCACTGACCCAGCCATTACGCAGTCTCTGGGACTGGCGGCTGGTTACCTGACAAGACAAGGATGGAATCAGGACCTCCCTGGGAGGCCCTACATTGAATGCAGACGGGCTACACTACGGACATTGGTATGGACATTGATTTGGACTGATTAGGAAGGAGCTCCTAGCCTCATGCTACGAGCGCATGGTTGTGGTACCCACATGGCACCTGCAGGTGCAGGCGTGCAGCACATCACCTCGGCACATCACAGCACGCTGAAGGCGTGTTCCCTAGGCCCTAGGGTGTAGTGCAGACGTGTTCCGGCGTGGATGCAGGTCGCGCGTCCTTACGATAACGGACTCTTAGCTGATTGGACATCTGTACTGACCCTTGACATCATACTGTACGCGCGTCCATCAGATTGAACTAGAACGCTGCCGCGCCCCTATGGCGTGTGCTCTGGACCCTTATGACGACATGGGCCCTATGCCCTGACACTTACGCGTCCCTCTTAATAGGGGCCTGACTAGTTTACTATAAGTAGTACGCATTTCTGTCATGTAGCAGACAGACTCGACCTCTTGGCTTTCAGCCTACAGAACTTTAACAATCCAGCCTATTGAACCTTGGAATCCCTGCAGTGGGAAGCACCCCAAGGCTAGAACGAACCAGAACAGACCTTCAAGGACCACCAGTACACTCCGCTCTTTGCTCTATCCCTCTTTCTCCTCCCTTGTATTCAGGGAACCTTTGGTCTTGAACCCCCTTGCGCTTGTGCACTCTATTGTGCTTGCGCCACTTGTGCATTAGTGCACCTCTGTTGGCCTACGTCTTGTGCCATTGCAAACAAGAGAAGAACCTTATCCAAACGTCCACAGTTCGCGCAGAACTATCCAGAAGCAGGACTTGGGCTGAACCAAGTCACCGATAAGCAAGTCGCTTAGAACGCCCAAGGCTGAGCGTAACAACTGGTACCTCATCACCTACGACCAAGGAGAATACTGGACGCGCGCGAGTGAGGTCCTAGAACTTGAGCACGCTAACGAAACCGGACTAGGACACAGTTCGCTCAAGCCAGAATCCCCAGAACCCATCGCCGTAGACCCAGCTAGCCCAGACCGCGCCTCCTCAACCTTCCACAGTGCCAGTGAAGGGGAAG
>QLOS01001282.1:0-44129 GCA_003313725.1 Russula sp. MG48 | reverse complement strand
CCCGGGGTCGACCCCGACAGCCAGAGACAGAAAGACTAGTCCACTTACCCTTCCGCCGAGTTGGCTAGTACCCGTAGACAAAATTTGTGTGTAAGATGACTTCCCCAGCCGGGGAGCTGGCGAGTGAGGGACATCAGGTACTACAGTAGTATATCCGTAAAGTGCTCCCTGATGCCTTGGGGAGGGATTATGATCGGAAAAAAAAAGGTCATCACTAGCTGAATGTGGCTTTCCACCGGAATCATTGACATTTCAGTGGACACAGCTTAAAGTACAGGTAAGGACCAGACACATTCCTGAAACTTGACCCCGTCTACTGCCAGTGGACGGTTCCATCAAGCGCCTCGCCGCCTCTGCAAATGTTCATTGATCACTGGACGGTTAGTACAGCTGCCGGGAGATATTCTGGATCCCGACCTTTACGATGCCACCGAAGTAAGGTGCGTCACGGTCTCTGTCGTCGCAGCATGTATCTGAGAGAGGTATGAGGTATCCCTCAGGTTCTCAGGCTTCCGAGTCCGAGTCGCTGCGCTTTGGCATTCTTACGCTCTGTCTTTGCATTATTGGCTGAGGGATTATATGGTCAGACTTTTAATCAGGATGTCATTACACATGAGCTGTACCATTGTCCTGAAATTGCTTGACGATGCTTCACCTACTAGGCTAGTACTTACCCAGAGTTCTAAACGTGCTGGGTGTCATAAGCGTGATCCAATGATGCAATGACGTAAGTACTCACGGTGTCTTCACTCTGGTAAGTTACTACACATCTCAGCTCACTTTAAATTTATTTTCACTCGATCCTACCTTCAGTTACGGATACTTATAATGCCCAAGTAGCCCCTCAGTCTTTCTCTCGAAGACTGAGTCCCTATTCCAACATTAGGCCGCCTCAGCTATTGCTTATATTGGCAGCATACGCAAGATTTAAGTTGAGCACAAAACATATCACAGATGTACTGCGACGGTGTCAAGCTGCGCTTTCCCCATCCACGTTCAGCTTACTGTCCCTATTACGTACTTGTGATGTCATGCCAATGGCCGGGCCGGAAGGACCGGAATGAGAACGAGTCTCAACTCAGTTTGAAATTATTTTCGCTCATACTTCGTTACGGACTCTTTCTAGTACGATACTTCACTAACATGTATCTACCTACTAGTCCCTATTCTAACAGGTAGATAGTACGCTAAATATATATAGAGGTGTATAGTTTTCTCTCAGGGACTAGTCCGTATTCAATTCCAACAAACACCACCACATCGGTATTATCTCGCACACAACGCGTGATTTAGTATTCTATTGTGGGGGCGGTACCTGAGGATGCGTAATCTAGGTCTACAGACGCGAGGAGGTTCAATAGCATTCATGCGGAACCTTGTGTCAGTGCCAGGCAGGCATTGCTTCTCAAGTGCATGAACAAAGCCGCCCCTGTATCCACGTGAATTACAGCCCAGACGTGCTAAAGCAGACCGGCATAGTCATCAGTTAACGCGCAGTAGCATACAGTCGTTCATAATTGCAGAAAAAAGGAACTAAAACATGGCTACTACTACATACCCATACGCTGGCAGGCTCCCGCTTCCCTGATATTGGCCTGTGAATGGCTAGGCTAGAACCGAAATCCGGAGCGCGAATACAAAATTCGGTCACACGTGAACGAGACTCCATTCGGAGCCCGTATCAGCGTATGTCAATTGGGCTAGAACCTCCACGGGTCCACTTTCTGAACCACTACATGGTTCCCGACGTGAATACGGAATGATCAACGTGAACCCGGCTGGGATCCCGCGCTGTGAGTTGCGGCGCAGAGAGTGGGTGACACGGTTCCAAGCGTTGACTATGATTCGTTTGATCGACCCGTTCCGTTTACGAGGCACGGGATGGCAGGGAGAACTGCTCAACGTATTATATCAAAGCAGAACAGTTCTATGTGTTGAGCCACGTGCTTACTCAGCTTGGGCGGCTCCCTGAAGGGATTTGGGCGACGAAATCTTACTGGCTTTAGCATTCTTGTGAGACATCCTCTTGAACGCGTCGGTAAAGCTGATTAGAAGTAGGCCGCAGTGCATGGGCAGTTCTTGGGGGACTAGCGGTAGAAGATTTTTTTTTCTCTGGGGGGACCTCGCCCGGCGTCGGGAAGAGGGAGGGGTTTCAAGTATTCAAGGCGATCAAGACGAAAGTCCAAGAAACGTGTCGGATTGGGAGTGTAGACGCTGTGCAGACAGGTCACTTGGATTGGGTTATAAGCTCGCACGCATTTATTTTGTGTCGGTATCGGTGGTTGATTAATTGATAATGAACTGTGGATGGAGGTCCGAGAAAAGGACCATACTAGGAATGCGGAACAACAGAGCTGCAGTTGACTCGGATAAGGTATGACAGTAAAGTCAGCACAGTCTATAGGTCTTCACTGAAACTTCAGTAAACTTGTTCAAGTTGGGGAATCACTGGCACTGGCAGAAGCAAAGGACTCAGTTTATCCAGAAAGACGTGTGACGCCCGGGGTCAGATAGGTGGTATACTGTCATTTTTCGCAGTGCTGGTTGACTGTATGTACTTGTGAGTTCGATTTGCTATCGGAACAAGAGATGTTCTTGCATCATGATGGTAACTTCAGTTAGTCATCCGTCTCAGTCCGGTCCTGCCGGCCCGGCCGTTGGCACGCCGCAGTGGCGTGTGGCTGCTCCTCCTCCAACAGTTAACAACGGATATGAGGCTAAGAGAAGCGCCATGTGCTAGGTTCTATTGGCGGATTGGACCTGGTCAGGGGTTCGACCTTTTGTTCCGTTTTGTCCCATCCACATACAAATAGCACAATCCACGGCGTCGCTCACTGACATGATGAAATCTGCCCTCACCATTACCTCTGGCCCGCATAATACAACCCAACACGTTCTGAGACATCTCGTCCTTTGGTTGGGTTAGAGTATATTGAAATAGCGCCCCAGAGGCGAACCCTCTCCAAACCAAAGAAAAAGATTGATCTTCGCTCGATTTGACGATGCCCTGGCACTGTAGGCTTCTCCGAACCTGTGTTACTAACACATTTAAAAGAGCGTCTCATGAGCATGAGAGCGCTGGTACCAACATCACGGTTCTGTGGCCTGAATTTCGTCAGCGAGCCCACGCGGCCCAGTCCGACTAAGTGCGCAACGCCGTAGAGATCCCCCAGGACCAGTTCTACTCCACGTTCACAACTCTGATTGCGATACGGTTGTGTATGTCTCGCCGCAGCTTAGCCCCCTTTAAACGGAACAGATCGATGGCATACCTTGTAGTCGTCCTGTGTAAGGGTGTTCCCAGGTCACATGGCACGGTTCGCAGTGCAGGACCTCAGCTTCACGTAGTCCGCTCTCACCAGAACGTAAGTCATCGAGCAGCCCAGGAAACGCGGAGAGGTCATTGGCGCCAGTGACATACTCTGGCACCAGCTCTGGATTGAACGTTGGTGGGAGACGACGCTACTTTTGTAGCCCAGTACTTCGAATTTCAGATAAGCCCGGCCCCATTGCTCTCTTTCCGCAAGCGGGCATCAGGCGAGTAGCAAGAACATAGTGGACATAGTAGCAACGCTCGTTTTCCTTGTAACACCCTTATCGTGCGTGACCTGTCCAGCCGCAATCGTCGGCTAACGACCACAAACCTATTTTGAGACGATTCATGCTGGCGTCAACGCGTCCTTGTTCATGCGCTCTGCCAGCTCGTTCAAGAGGCCCTGCAGTTCCTCTGCCTTGCGTACGAGCTGCTGCACGCCCACACTCCCCTTGGGGGAAGCGGTATTCTCGTGTATCGCCTGCTCCACGACGGCGCGCCAAGTTGTGCCACTACGCGCGAGTTCCTCCGTAAGCTCATCCTTTATGCGGCGACAGGTACCTGCTCCGTCATAGCCAAACACGGTGTATAATTGGACGTATGACGCGCCAGCACGAGCGAACGCCAGGGCATCAGCGCCGGATGAGATACCACCACAGCCGATGATAGGCACTTGGGCGGGAAGGCGCTTGCGTAGACTGCGGACAGCATCAAGAGCAAGGGGCTGTAGTGGCGCACCGGAGAGACCACCCTGCTCCGCGCGATACGCTGGTTGAGGTTGGGTGTGAGCAAGTAAGGAACGAACAAACTACGATGGAAGACGCGCACCGCTGCGGAGATGGGCAGGACGCTGGACAGTTGTGTTGGTGACGATGACGCCGTCGATGCCTTTGACTGTGTCGACCGCATCGGCGATATCGTCCATCTCGCGGGAGTCAAGGTCCGGTGATATCTTCAGGACAAGCTTTGGGCGCCGCGTCGATGATTCTATAGCCTCGTCACGAGCCCGGACTACACCACGGAGGAGATGCACTAGTAGGTCTCGTTGTTGTAGACCCCTAAAATCCGAGCACCGTCAAGATGAGAGGTGTGGCTTAAGTATCGCACGCACCGCAGGCCCGGCGTGTTGGGGCTGGAAACATTGACGACGAGTACGTCAGCATGGGAAGCAAACGTACGGACGCCTGCAATAAAGTCATCCGGTGATTCTTGCGGGCTTTCCTTGTTCTTCCCCAAGTTGACCGCGAGTAGACGGCCGCGACGCAAAGAGGCAAAGTCCTCATCAGTGGTTGACTTGAATGTAGGGAGGCGTGCACGTAGACGCGAAAGAACTGAGACATGGCCTTGCGATGGAAAACCATAGCGGTTGATTAGAGCGGAATCCTCGGGAAGGTGGAAAACTCGCGGGCGCAGGTTGCCGGGCTGTGCGTTGGATAAGTGCGTGGGGACAAGATGAACAGTACTTAAGCGCTGGACAATACGCACTTGCGGTTTGGGGGTGACACTTCCAATCTCTACCCAACCAAATCCAAGATTAAAAAGCCCTGAGCCATCACGCCTCAAAGAAAGATTCCCAACGTGTGAGCGATGCATCCATACCGTCGATTGCCCGTCCGTCCTTATCAAACCCAGCTGCGAGACCGATTGGGTTTGACAATGTTTGACCCCAGAGCTGAGAATCAGCGTTGTCATTTGGGTTGGTGTAGGCGGTATAACACTTTTTTTTTTTACCTCTGCTTTTAGTCGCTCGTCGTCTGTAAGCATATCCCGCGGGCCCAAACCACTTTCCAGTACGTTCAGTGCAAGCTTATGGCTTGACTCTGGGTCTAGCACATGACGGATGATAGGCGTGAACAAGTAGCGATGAATCGCAGCGCGGGAATCGAAATAGTAGACGGCGCCAACACCTGCAGTAAGAACAAAGAGGGATAGATAGGCTGCCCTCCTTAAGGGGGAGGCAGGTTTGACAGTAGAGGTGAAGTTGCGGGAAGCGTAAGGAGTGATGATTCGTGTGCGACGCCTTGTCACGGCAAGGCGAAGAGAAGCCATTATGCCAGTGGCCGAGTTTCCCGAGTCCCTTTGTCTTTGCTTGGCACTTCACCATTTCGTTTCGCAACAACACTCACCATTTACCGTAATCTAGCAAGTTCACTCCTGCACCCTCTTCAGCCTCTATCTTTCAATCAAGAGGCAAGCGAGCTCATCGGCGCTCTCCTCATTTGCAGTAATTAAATTACCCTTCCTTCAGCGTGAAGCAGTCGCGTGTACTCAAATCCCCTACCACCACCTGCCCCGCCCTGCCAACGAGGCGGGGGATACAACATGGGAGACACATCGTTTTCATCATCTCTGCCAGAACCTCTGGTCAAGCATACCGACCTTTGGTTCTGCGACGGCTCTGTCATTCTCCAAGCAGATACCACTCTCTTTCGTGTTCACAAGTCGCAGCTCTCTCGCCGCTCTATTATCTTTTCCGATATGTTTACTCTCCCCCAGCCCGCTGTAACGACAACACATGCTACTCTTGCCGATGAAACTTACGAAGGTTGCCCAATTGTGAAGCTACACGATTCGGCAGTGGATGTGGCTAACTTACTTCTCGCATTGTATGATGGACCGTGCGTGCTGGTTTCTTCTGGGGTTCAGAACCACCACCCTATCGTGTTCGCTGACGCCATTGGTATACGAATAGAAAGTTCGGCAACAATGACCCTAATGATTTTGCTATTGTATCTGGCATCCTTCGGCTGTCCACGAAATATGCAATGGACTCGCTACGATCGAAAGCAATTACTCATCTTAATATAGCGTGGCCTACTACACTCAAGGGCTGGGATTTGCGTGAGGAAAAGGCCCATGCGTACGAACTCACAAGCTTGACAGAACATGCAAGTCTCTACCCATCCCCCATCGTACGCTGATTTCCCTCTCAAGACTGTATAACAAATGACGCATTTGTTCAGGACATCATCAACCTCGCGCGCGAAACGGATGCCCCGAGCCTGCTTCCTGCAGCCTTTTATGACATTTCACGTTACACCTTCGCACAGATCTTCGAACCGATAGACGAGGAACCATGCCGCTTCCGCGGCGCCCTCGGCGGCGGAATATTATCCGCAGATGACATGCGGCGCCTGGCATTGGGAAAGGAGGCATCAGCGCACGCAGTGAGTGCTGTGATTCACGGTATGGGGCGTGGTCCCCTCGTGCACTCGCGCAAGGGCGCTTTTTCGCTACACCCACATGTGCCGGCCCACCCCCCGGTGGCTGTATGCACCACCCCTGGTGCGTGCCGTCGTGATTTCGCAGAGCTGGTTGTGCTCGCGACACAACACTATGTTTGCGATCGCGAGCGTGGGTACGCGGACCCTCTGTACGTTGCGGAGGAGCTTGGCGCGCTCAAGAGTGCGGATGTATCTGAGTGTCGCGCATGTGCGCGCGCACTCGAGGTCTGGGCCGCAAAGGAGCGTGAACGGATGTGGAAGATGATTCCTCTGTGGTTCCGCTTGGATTCGTAAGGGGGGCGTTTCTCAACGTGATTATGTTGTGCGATCACAGAGGGTTGTGGAGCCGGGCTACCACACTGTATCCTGCTGTGCGTTCCTTTCACGTAGATTACTGACTACTGGACACTCTTAAGCGCGTGTAGCATCATTGTGACAATGCCCCTTCTCGTACTTAGTGTACAGTAAGCTCACCGTTAATTTGTCGTCACTACGCCACTGGTGGATTCACATTAATCACGTGATAGAAGAGAAAAGTGGGTCCCAGATAGGAACCGGATCGCGGAAGGACCCCGGTTGTCAGGCCAACAAATCGAGACAAACCTCCTCGTTGCTTCGGCCCGGCGAATCCCCCATAACACATTGTTCACTTGTGTTACTCGGACATCGGAATGTGTTCTATTATTTCTATTGATGAACAATGATGCCTTGTGCTGGACCAAAACACACCTCTGTGACTATGGACGCTCGCCACGCAGCAGGCCATGCCAGTGGTCGAACATTGTCCTCCATCCGCATCCCTCTTCCTTTGAGGGTATGATCACCGATTGCTTTTGTCTGGATCTCAAGTAATTCCGCACATCACATGGGAGAGCCATGTCTATATAAATTGGTTCCCTCCATTGCCCTGTTTTGTCTCACTAACTCTCCTTTCAATAATTTCCCTGGCGCTCGACGTGCCTTGAATACTCTTACCACTTTTTATCCTGAGCTGCGCTCATCTATTGCATCCTCTTCTACGCTCAAGAGGCTTCACTTCTGTAGGAAGAAAACATGGTCCAGTTTTTCACCTTCCTTCTCGCTCTTTCGGCGGCTGGGTCTGTCACCGCAGCACCTACACATCTCAGCAAACGCATCGCCCAAGTCATCTCCGATTCTACGCGTCAGTGGGAGGCCGCTTGTGTAAGTTTGGTTTATGCTGCAAGCACTTCCGAGGGTGACCTTTGTAATGTCTTGTCTCTGCGATTAGGACAAGGCGGGGGGTCAGCAGCAATGCAACGCGATAGCTGTTAAGGCCTTCGGTACCCTCCTCGCTGGCGCTGGTCCATGTGACCAACAGGATAACGCGGACAATATGATGGATCTCTCCAAGCAGTTGGGCTCCACTGCCATGATCAATCTCGCTCAAATATTTGTACAGCAGCCGCGCAACACTGTACGTCGTCGCCTTGACTCATGCTGTGGTTGGGGTGCCTTCATCTTGACTTGCTGCGACAGCCCGACTCTCTCAGCGTCCAGTACTGCCAGAAGGCGCCGCGGAACGCCGAGCTCAAAGGGCTCTTCCAGTGTCAATTCCAAGGTGCAAATCCCAACAAGTTTACCGGTGGCATCCAAGCGGGTGCCCCAGGCACGATCCCGTTTGGCGACACAGCCGTCTTGAACCCTCCGGGAAGTTGCCCGGCTCACCTATCTGGCCCAATTCCCGATGGAACCCAGCTTGTCGATCAGGTATCGTCTCCCGGGGTTCCTTCGGGTAACGGCGCTGGCAGTGGCAACCCCGCGACGCCGTCATCCACTCCTCCCCAGAGCTCGAGCTCTCCTGCTCCAACCGCGCCTTCAACCGCACCTACTACCGCACCTTCCCCGGCGTCTACCCCGGTGCCGTCCTCCGGGTCGAGTGGCTTCCGCGTCCAGAACGGCAAAGATGCTCAAGCGCTCAACCAGAAGTTCCAAACTCTGACGGCCGATAGTCCCTGCAAAGGTAACTGGTTTTTGTAGGACGCTCCTCACTCCCACTGACTTTATTATTTGCACGCGTAGATGGTGAAAATGCGTGTGTTGGTGGACAGTTCGGGCAGTGTGTCAATGGAAAGTTTGCTCTCACCGCCTGCAGTGCACCTAACACGTGCGTGGCGCTTCCTCTCCAAAACCGTCCTGGGACCAGTGTTGCTTGTGACTCGCAGAGCGATGCGGACACGCGTATTGCTGCGGCCCTCGCCTCTTGATCGAAATGAGGGCATGTATGTACAGTATCGTACTTGTTGTACAGTATATCACTCGGCCATGCATGTATACTAAGTAATAACATTTCACGTGACCTCGGCGCACTGCCTTCGTGTTGCCTCAGGCTTGCTTGAGAGTGTCACTATACCGTACTGTACAACGCTAACATGGCAAGAGCATGGGCTCGTTTCATGCGTCTCCTACGTTCCATCCTGGTTCCAGCCACTAGTGTTATTGCATTCTCATGCCTCCTCACATTCTTTTTCGTACTTTATCAGCCCACTCGCGGACCCGGTGACACACAGCGACTCGGCTGGCAGTCTTGGGACGTTGTCTCACCTCTACCGGCCACTGACTCGCCCGACGATATAGAAACGGGCAGCCCGCCACCATCGACACCGGGAGACCACCACCCTGATGTTGACTGGTGGAATGTTACCGCCCCGAACGCAGATCCCGCAGACGGCGTGAGTCTTCCCCTAGATGTGTGGGCCCCACTGCTCCCCCACGATACCGGGTGTATGCTATCTTTTTCATATCTGGGAAGATCCCAGCTGAGCGTCATATCGACAGTGTCCGAGATCGCTGTCGTCAGGTGCATGTTTGACCTCACCATGGTCGACTTGTGCACACCATCCTCCTCCACTTCAGAGGATGCAATTAAAGGCAAATGGGTCCGCGTTCCGCGCGATTTAAACCTCCAGTCTGGGATGTGGCACTTGGTAAGAGTCTTCGCTCCGCGCGCGTCACGGAGCTAACGTCAGTGTGGAAAAGTTGTTGTATTATCGACGTACTCGTCGACGGGACGTACCCCTCATCTCGGACATCCAGCTCCTTTCTCGTGGTGTGATGCCACCCGACGGTGGAGACTGGGTCAAAGCCCCGCTCTCGCTGCGCGACGGCGTCGTCCGTGCACCGCCGCTCTTCTTGTGGTACCACAAAGACAAGACACTCCAAGATATATCGGACGACGAGCGACAATCCCTGATCACAGAGCTGGATGTTGTCTATGGAGACGGCGATCCTTGGTATGGCTTTGAGAGACTGTCTCCACCGACAACCCAAAAGTCCGCACGCAGCGAGAACGTGTCCATCACTATACGGCGAGGGGTGAAATGTGCGCTGTTACGTCTTGGACATGGACACCCCCTGACTTTACTTTCAGCGCCGCCACGCGCACCACCCCTGCATTTCTCGCTTGACGGACGCTTCAAGATCATGCAGATCGCGGACCTCCACTTTTCCGTCGGCGCTGGATCGTGCCGCGACCCATCTTCCCCTTGTGATGGTGGGGCGTACGCATACACAGAGTCGCTTGTCGGACGTGTGCTCGACGAGGAACAACCTGACATGGTTGTCTTCACTGGTGACCAGCTGAACGGACAAGGCACAACCTGGGACGCCGCGTCAGTGCTTGCCAAGTTTGCCGCTCCGGTGATTTCCCGCCGAATCCCATGGGCCGCAGTGTTTGGGAATCACGACTCGGAAGACGCGCGTGAATCGGGATTTCGGCGCGACCAGATTAGGCTTATGCAGGGGCTGCCATACAGCCTTGTGCAGGCAGGGCCTGAAGACGTCTATGGGGTCGGCAACTACGTACTCAAAGTATGGAGCGCAGATGCGAGCAAGATGCACCTCCTTACGCTGTACTTCTTGGACTCGGGCGCTTATGCTGCTGGGTTGCTTGACTGGTTGGGCTTCTTGCGGGCCACAGAATACGACTACATCCACCAGAGTCAGATTGACTGGTTCCTGCAAGAATCGGGTATGTTCATACATAACATGTGTTGTATTAGCCTGAGCGTTTTCTACACGTCAGGCGCGATAAAACCTATTGTGCGACCGTTTATACCTGACGGCGACAAGGACTTTGGCAGCATCTGGGAGCGTCAGCAGCACCCGCCAATGCAGCAGAAGCTCGCAAAACCAAATGCTCTCATGTTCTTCCATATCCCTCTGTAAGCTCCCCTCGAAACCTCCATGGCCCAGCTAGACTATTTCTTGCAGTCAGGAATCCTACGCGACCCCGGACACCGACTCGCGTACGGGACTCCCACTCGATGTCGGCTCATCTGACTTGGAACCATCGGGTGCGGGGAAAAAGAACGGTGGCTTTTTTCAAGATGGTCTGCTGCGGGCTTTGGAAACTCCACACCGTGGCGCAGGCGGTATTCCGGAAGTGAAGGTTGTTGGTAACGGCCACTCTCACGGTAACGGTGTCTGAAGTCTACGCCCTATTTACCACACTGACGTGAATCCGGTATCTGCCAGTGACGGACAACTGCAGACGAGTGAAGGGCGTGTGGCTCTGCTTCGGTGGTGGCGGGTGCGCAGTTCACAATCTCAAGCTACCCATGCATGCTTAACGTTATTTTCTTGCTGATGTTCAGATCTTTTGCTGGATACGGGAAAGTTGGGTATGTATTCGTCTTTGCCGCTTCAATTAATGTTGAATCCACTGCGATAGCTTCGATCGGAGGTTCCGGATGTACGAGATCTCGGATTATGGGGAGACGATTCGAACTTACAAGCGACTGGCAAATGATGAGATGGTAGACGAGATGATTCTGTCTGGGCACGGAGCACCTGAACCGTACGTGTGGTGATGGCCAGCATAGGACTGTACTGTAGATTAATTGGCGGTAGGGTCCATATAAGTATTGTATTGTAAATTGATTGATGCATGGTGGCATCGAGATCAGATAGAGTCAGTGACCCTGTCCTTCACTAACTGAAAAAAATAAACTCCGACAAATTTTTGGGATTATCGCTCGGCGATTCGCTCATCCCTTCCACAGTACCCTAATCCCCTTGTCATCTCCTCTTTTCCTTACCATCATCATGGATGTATGCCTTTTCATTTATACTCCTTATCAATCTTTTTTTCACTATCCTCCCTTCTAGCCTATTTTCGTGCAGAACCTGCACAATCTCCTTCTCCAATCTACCACAAATGACACCATCCAACTCAAGGCTGTGAGAACTTGCTGCCCGACCATCTTAGTATTGCTCTCCTCAAGCTTTGTCCTTCTTTTAGGCCACCGCTCAGCTCAACAAGGAGTTCTATAAAGACCCCGCATGCATCCCAGCCCTCGCGAGCGTCATAGCAAACTCACAGGAGATTCCCGTTCGTATACTACCTCGTAGCGTGTAGATTGTACCCACTTACTGCCCTTCCATGTCCACAGGTGAGACAGCTCGCTGCCATCGAGATGCGCAAGCGTGTCTCTACAAATAGTGGCAATCTCTGGCTGCAGGTTTCACAGCCTGATCGCGAACAGCTCAAAACACAGCTACCGGAGATCGTCCTTCGCGAGTCAAAGTTCGTATCTTCCCTTCCCTAGCCCCAATCGTGTCTCTAACCAGTTCTTCATTCCCTCAGTGCTCTCGTCCGCCACTCCACTGCCCGCGTTATTGCTGCCATAGCAGGCATCGAGATACCAGTCGGCGGATGGCCCCAACTTCTCCCCTTTCTGCACGAGACTGCGATATCGTCTCAGGCGGCACACCGCGAAGTCGGCATCTACATCCTCTATACCGTGTTGGAAACTATTGTCGAGGGCTTCCAGGAGCATCTACAGAGTTTCTTCAAACTATTCGAGAGTCTCCTTCGGGATCCTGAGAGCACCGAAGTTCGCGTTACTACTGTCAGGTGAGCCATTCTTCCGTGCTACATCTTCATTCCGCATTGACTTGTTGCTAGGTCCCTGGGTACTATCGCCCAATACATCGACATAGACGACAAGGCTGACATTGTGAGTACCTACAAACGCGTCTTCTCGGACCTTCTCCGAACAAAGTATCAGAAATCTTTCCAAAACCTTCTACCCCCTATGATTGAGGTTCTCGCGCAGACACTCGAGGCAGGGGACGAAGCTAATGCGCGCCACCTCTTCGATGTGTTTGAAACACTTCTCATCCTCGTGCGTAATCAGCCCACGCCATCCTTTATCCGTGTCTGACATCTCCATAGGAGATTCCTCTGTTAAGTCAGCACATTCCTCAGTTGGTTCAATTCTTTATTCAAGCTGGCTCTAATCGCAACATTGATTCCGAGTTGCGCATCCTTTCCCTCAACGCGCTTAACTGGACAGTCCAATAGTGTGTGCCTCGCGGTGCCTCGCGCTAGCTGCCTTACTGACTTAATGTTTCCAGTAAAAAGTCAAAAATCCAGAGCAACAACTTGGCCGCTGCCATTCTGGATGGCCTCATGCCCATTACTACCGAGGAGGAGCCAGAAGACATCGACGATGATGCCCCTGCCCGCGTAAGCGTACCCATCTAAACGTGTTTTCCACTACTGAAGAGCCTGCTCTCTCAGTCTGCCCTGCGCATCGTTGATACCCTTGCTACCTCCCTCCCACCAACTCAAGTTTTCCCAGCCCTTCGTGCTCAAATCCAACAGTACTTCTCATCCCCGGATGGCTCCTATCGTAGAGGTGCTATGCTCGCGCTTGGGGTATCTGTTGAAGGCTGTAGCGAGTACATGACGCCGCTCATGAGCCAAGTGTGGCCGGTCATCGAGGCTGGTCTTCAGGATACAGAGGCTGGAGTACGAAGGGCAACGTGTGTCGCCGTCAGTTGCTTATGCGAATGGCTCGAGGATGAGTGCGTCTCGCGTCATACGGTCTTGGTCCCGGTGTGTGCTACCCGTCGCCAGTCCTTAACTGAACACGTTTCTGACCTTTATGCAAGGCGATCATGGCACTTGTCGCTGATCCCGCAACACAACGATCAGCATGTACTGCGCTTGACGCATTGCTTGAGGTCTTGCACGACGTGATCGACCAATACCTCCCACTTATCATGGAACGCCTCTCAGGTCTGCTGGAGACCGCACCGCTTACTGTCAAGGCAGTTGTGACAGGTGCAATCGGCAGTGCTGCACATGCCTCAAAAGATCAATTCACTCCATATTTCCAAGAGACTATGCACCGTATGCAGCATTTCCTCGTTCTCACCGGCGAAGGCGAAGAGACCGAGCTGCGTGGAATCACAATGGATACCGTTGGCACGTTTGCCGAGGCTGTCGGGAAAGACCTTTTCCGGCCGTACTATGAACCGCTTATGAAGCAGGCCTTTCAAGGTATTGAGCTTGGCAGTGCTCGCCTGCGGGAGTGCAGTTTTCTCTTCTTCGGTGTCATGGCTAGTGTATTCGGAGATGAATTTGCGCCATCGCTTCCAGCTGTGGTGCCATCACTGCTCGCGAGCCTGACGCAAGAAGAGAATGGACAAGAGACACGGCCATGTAGGTTTTATATCCATCAATGACCGAGCGCTGCGACAACCGCTCAATATGACTTATATGACAGTGACTGTGAGTGATGCTACGGCGTTTGCATCTGGCTCATCGCCCGCAAATGCGATTTCCGTGGAAGAAGGGGCCACGGGCGCTGAGGAGGTGGATATTGATTTAGAGAAGGCGCTCGAAGTTAATAGCGCTGTCGCTGTTGAAAAAGAGATTGCCGCGGACACTCTCGGCACGCTCTTCGCCGCTACGCGCGAGCATTTCCTTCCATTCGTCGAGCAGACAGCGCTCGAGCTTATCACGCTTCTATCACACTATTACGAGGGTATTCGCAAATCCGCGACCGACTCTTTACTCAAGATCATCCGCACGTTCTATGATCTCAGTGGGCAACCCGAATGGCTACCTGGTGCCAATGTAGTACGTAAATCTCGTCGCGAGATCCGACTCGACGTTCCAACATTGGCAATTTTAGCAACCCCTGAACCAGAATGTCAAAGACCTGATTGACCGCGCCCTTCCCGAGTTGTTAGATATGTACGATGGCGAGGACAACAAGTACGTGACCTAATATCTGGCAAGAGACACAAACGCTCACGTTTTTATTCAGGGGTGTGGTTTCCGCGCTTTGTGTCGGCCTTGCTGAAACCATCAACAAGATCGGGCCGGCACTCATTGAGAAATGTCGGTCTGTGATGTCTTCTCAGAGAACCTTTTGGCTGATTACCACATAGATTACGATAAGCTCTGCTTGATCGCGAGGGAGATCCTTGAGCAGAAGGCGATTTGTCAACAAGACCCCGATCAGGATGCTGACGAAGAAGCGCCGGAGGATCAGGCTGAGTATGACTCGGTACTGATCTCCTCTGCTGGTGACCTCGTCGCTGCCATGGCCAATGCGCTCGGCGCGGACTTTTCGCCGTCTTTTAGCGCATTCTACCCTCTCATAGCAAAATACTACGTATGTCCCGTCTTTTTACTCTCCTTGACGATTGCTCACACCAGGCGCATCGTGCGTAGAAAAGGAGCCGCTCCCTCAGCGACCGCTCCTCGGCCATTGGATGCTTGGCAGAAATTATCTCCGGCATGAAGGGAGCGATAACACCTTCAACCGAGCCATTACTCGAGTTGCTTTGGCGTGCTATCAGTGATCCAGATGCGGAAGTACAGAGCAACGCAGCGTTCGCAACGGGCTTACTGGTGGAGAATTCCAAGCAAGACCTGTCACCGCAGTACATCGCTCTTCTTGGCGCTTTGCAACCGCTGTTCAACTTGCCCGCAGACGCGCCCGCACCACGCCTGAATGCGCGTGACAATGCCTGCGGTGCGGTGGCGCGGCTGATCCTGCGCAATGCGAACGCGGTGCCGCTCGAACAAGTGCTGCCCGTGTTGATCGGCGCTCTCCCACTGCGGAACGACCTACTTGAGAATAGGCCAGTGTTCCGCGCGGTACTGTATCTATTCCAGACACAGCCGGACGTACTCTCGCCGTACCTGGACGGGCTCCTGCGCGTGTTCGCGCACGTGCTGGACCCGAGTGCACCTGATCAGGTTGGCGAGGAGGTGCGCGCGAGTTTGATTGCGCTTATTGGGGCGCTCAACTCCCAGTCTCCGGAGAAGGTACAGCAGGCGGGGCTGGGGCCATTCGTTCCGGGGGTTTGAGACTGTACACACATCTTCTATTTTGCTCAGCTTTTTTTTTTATCGTGATGCATGCTGATATCCCTACACCTCCCGGCTCGTTACGATACGTTCCACGCCTCCCTTTTATGTCCCCGTGATCTGGATTTTTATGATGCCTGAACAATGATTGTACTTGGGGAATAAAAAAAGATCGCTGATTAACAGCAGAAGATGTGGGTAGAAGAGTAAACGCAACGTGTAAAAACTAGATGAATAAATCTCATGTTGCGGGTTCTTCATGCTGGTTCTCACCCGAACGCCCAGAAGAACACTACCGGGGAGCGTACGGATCAAGTGCGACCAGCTCGTGGATGAGCTGCTCAATGTATGCCTCGTTTGCTGGGCCCATCACGCCAACTGTGGGTGACCACTGCACGCCATGGACAGCCCAGCGCCACTTCTATAATATTGAGCGGGCCATCCATACATTCATGCGCCGATCAGATGTCCGATCACCTTCAGAACGAACAAAGACGCACAATATAACGAATAAGCTCTTTGTCGCGGGGCATAACCGTGCGCCACGCATCGGGGCCTCCGCAATATATGCGGTAGGAATCGAGCGCGTAGGGGCCGCTGCCGGGAAGATGCGAGATGGAGGCGGGCTGGCAGGGATTCATTGACCCGGGCGGCTCCGAGTCGGGCTTCTCACGCTGTTCAAGGTACGCAGCGGATAGTGCGATGAGGCGTTTCGCACGGGTGGACTGTAGGCCGAGGCAACGGATGCAGTCCTCGAGGTTGGTGTAGTCAGCTGCCAAGGCCAGTGTAAGGTGGGTGTCCCGTCCTGAGTGTGGGCGAGGGAGAAGAAAAAGGAAAGAAATCAACCTTGGGCGAGCGACTCGGGGGTCGGCCAGCGCTTTATGAGCGTCCAGAATATGGGCACAGCGACGCGCCCTGCAGTCTTGTTGAGGAGCATCACGGCAACGAGGAGCTTCCATGGATCGTCTGCGACGCATTCTGGTAACGGACGTACGCGCGCAAGTTGGGAATGGACAAGACGAGGGTGGACTGGGGCACGAACGTACCTTGTATGAGGACGGGTTTGGCATCGAGCAGCCGCTCGTACCGATGGAGATATGTAAGGAAGAAGGCGGCGTAACCAGGAGAGTCGGTTAGGAGAGGGAGGTGCTCGTCCAGTATTTGGTCTGGGAGGTCCCGAGTGAGGAAAAACAGTTTTTCTTTGGCAGCATCTAGCATAGAAATTGGTGGGCCATCGGTGTCGGGTTTATATGGTCGAGGAAAGAATTTTGAGGGGTGTTCAGACACACAGGGCATGCAGAGTCGGTCACTCGGGGCAGAGTAGGTGATCCTTCCTTCCTTTTTGAGAAACTAAAGTATTTGCCGCGCTGCAGTGCCGCCGCCGCCGCCATTCTCACCAACTTGAACGTTCGTCGTCATACTCAACAGCGAGGTCGCTGGACGACACCGCGCTCGTACTCTTCGACGTCTCACCTTCCTTCAGATCTCATCGCTATGTCCATCCTTCTTTTCCTTCTCTTGGCTCACATCATCATCTTTGTGCATGCCACCTCCTCAATCTCCGTGCTCATCCCGCTCGACCGTCAGCTGCCACCTATCGCTCGTATCAACAATCCTTACTCCTGGGCATTTTCAGAGAATACTTTCCTGTCCGAGACGAACGCATCCCTCACGTACTCGGCGTCTTCCCTCTCGCCGTGGCTCTCGTTCGACCCAGACACCCGGACCTTTAGCGGAACGCCCACTCTGGACGACGAAGGAACGCCCCGCATCCAAGTCGTGGCAACAGACCCAGTGACATCTTACTCTGCGTCCTCCTTTGTCTCGATCTGCGTTACGCCGTACGCCGCCCCGGACTTTGCCATACCCGTCTCCTCACAGTTCAAAACTGGTAATCCTTCGCTTTCCTCCGTCTTCTTACTGTCTAATTACTCGGCACTCAAAATGACGGACCAACCGACGCTTCGGATTCCATCTAGCTGGTCTTTCAGCATTGGCTTTGAAAGCGACACGGTCACGGGCCCGGATGACGTTCTTTACACCGTTTTGCAGGCTGACGGCTCCCCTCTGCCGCCTTGGATGGAGTTCCACACTAAAGGGATAACGCTGGGTGGTGTCGTTCCCCCGTTAAGTGCGCTTCCCACCCCGTACTACTTCTCACTTGTTCTGCATGCGCTTGACAAGTATGGCTTCTCTGCTGCGCGTGCGCCGTTCGACGTGGTGATCGCATCTCAGGAGTTACATGCACTCTTTGGTAGTCTGCCCACAGTCAACACCACTTCGCTATCCTCTCTTGATGTTTCGTTCGACTCGTCTATAGACTTCGCCGGTGTGCTTGTGGACAATGCGTCTATCGATCTTCAGGACGTGGCTTCGTTGATGATTGATGTCTCACAGCACAGTTGGCTTCACTACGATGAAGACGCACGTCGACTTACTGGGCTGCTTCCGGGAGACTTCACCATCCAAAATGCTACTGTCCTCCCTGTAGTCCTCACCACAATGTTCAACCAGACTTTATACACCCAAGTCAAACTTGCAGTTGTGCCCTCTTACTTCTCGAAAGACACACTTCCTGCGATTCTTGCGGCCCCCGGCAGAGACGTGCACTTCGACTTGACACCATTCTTCTCAAATGCAACCCAAGGAGAAGATGTTGATCTGACCGCCTCGTATGACCCGACGGATGCGAGTGCTTACTTGCATTTTGACACAGCCTCTGCAATCGTATCGGGAAACGTCCCGTCATCCGGCGTAGACTACAGTCACATCACGGTCTCATTCACTGCCTACTCTCGCTTGACACACTCGACATCACACACCAGTCTTCCCATCTCTCTCACTCTTGCTGATTACGGCCATACGCAACCCACTGCAGGACCGCGGTTCCGTGCATCGCGCAAAAACCTTGCTCTTGGACTGGGAATAGCGCTCGGGTTGCTGGGTGGGCTGCTTACACTCGGCCTGTTGCTCGCTATACTCCGCCGCTGTGCAAGCCCACCAGACTCTGCGCTCACAGGTCCGGCTGCGACGCGTGCAATGACGGAGAATGATCGGCACTGGTACGGCATCGAGAACGCTGCCCGCTCAGAGGACGGTGACGACATTGCAGAGAAGGGCTATAGCGTTCGTCCCGACGGTCAATGGGGCGAGCTAGGGCTCGGGCTGTCACGCACGATGACCCGCGCATCATCGAGCGGCGAGCACACATTAGCCAGCCCAGGCCAGCTAAGTAAAGCCGAGTTTCTAGGCCGCCTGCGCGCGACAGTGCGTAACGTAAGCAGCCGTTACCGCCGCGCCCGCAAGTGGGCAATTGGGCGGCCTGTACTCGTGCTCGAAGCAGGGGATCCGCGCGTGCTCAGCACACCGGCTACACCCACGATCCCCGCGCTCGAGGTGTATGAGCCGGCGGGCTATTCTGGAACAATGTCAAGCCTCCGCGGTTCGCCATCCTCGTCTACCAGCGAATGTTCCATTCCTCAGAGGCGCGCGGACTTTGCCCCGCCGCGCGCGCGCGCTCCCGTCGCGGCTCCTGGTACGAGGCGCTCGCTGGATTCGGACATGTCCCTTGCGTCAGACTCGTCAACACGCTCGCATGCGGCCGAGGCCATCGTGCAGCGCGCCACGCGAGCGCGCAGCGTACGCAGTGTGCGGAGCGCGGATGGACAATCGCAGGGGGACAATGACCGCGCACGCGCGCGGATCGTGCCTTTCACCGCTAGCCGGGTGCCTGCGCCGCACAATGGAGCAACGGGTGCAGAGACCTCTTTCCCCTCACCGGCGCGCACCCCAAGCCTGAGCGCGAGCGTCGTGCGGGTGGTTGCACCGCCGCCGTGCCTTGTGGGCGACAGCGGTGCGACCGAGGCGGACGAGCTACACGTGGGATTACGTTACGTGCGGGCGCTTGGCGAGGACGCCCGGGAGGCCTCCGGCTCGTTCTCGTCGCTCGAGTCGTCGCACCCCGCCCGCTCAAGCGTAGGCAGCGGTGGCGCAGGGGGACGTGGCGAAGTCTTGCGGGTGCTCGTGCGCGTTGGGGAGCGCTTCCGGTTCAGGCTGCCCGTGCACAAAGGCGTTAGCAGGGGCAGCCTTACGGCGCGGCGTGTCTCGGGGGAGCTGCTACCTGCGTTCCTGTACGCCGACTTGGACGTCGCGCGCGGGGACAAGCACCAGAATACGGTCAAGTTCTGGGGCGTGCCACGGGCGGACGACGTAGGGGAGGTGCATGTAGGGGTGTACGCGGCTGACGGGATGTGGGTGGCACAGGCGGTGATTGAAGTTCTCATGCGTAGCGGCTAAGCTTTTCGGAGGACAACACAGACTATTACCTGTTGTAATTCAATATTTTGTGTTGATTGGTAGACATGCGGATTCAGGAAAACGAACACATTGATCGGGCATGTGCGACTTTGAACGATGGCTACAAGATTTATTGAGACAAGACGAAAGCAGGACTGTTGAGTCAATCGATGGGCGCATATGGCGCAAAAAAGAAAAAGTGTGGGTATGGCATGCCCGCTACCCCGTCTATTCGCCGTGCCGTCCAATGTCCCCCCCTCACCACACCTTTTTTCTCCCTCCCTCTTTCCCTCCTCTCCATCCAGAGAACATCAGCAGATCATGACTTCCAGATGAGAATGGCTAGGGAGCCGATGTAAAAGTATATGAAATGCTTGGTTTCTGCGAGGGATGAAAGATAAGAACAGATTTCGGTTTACACGGTATAGCTAGCGTATTATGAGGCCGTAGCTGAGACGCGCACCGTGGGTGACGTAGCTCCCAAAGTTTTTGCCGACGACGACGTGCCAGGTGGGACCGTGGCGCCTGTCAAACTCTTTCTTGATCTGCGCGGCGATGTCCTTCTCGATGTTATACTTTTCGAGGGCGGCCGTAGCGACATCGACGGTCTCCTGTTGCATCTCCTCGCTCATGTCGACATTCTTGATGATCGCCTTGGGGCCGGTGCTACCAGCTGCGCCACCTATGCCGGCGTCAGCGGAAGTGGAGGTTGCGTCGAGTTTTTCGGACATTGATATTGGATTTGATCTGGTAAGATGTGGGGACGTTGATGTTGAAGAACGAGTACGAATATTATGATGAAGAATGGAGGGTGACCTTTAAGAAGTGCTCAAACCACGTGGCTGGTGGGATCATGCTGCGACAAGTCGTCTCCACACACACATACCACACGTTCACCAAGCGTCAATCCTAACCCCTGCGCCGTGCACAAAAGAAGCCCTTCCTTCTCTTCTTCTCTGATAAAAAATTTGCTCTCAGCCAACCTTATGTGTTCCCACTTTTGGCGTGCTTTAAGTTCTCGACCTTTCCGTTGCCCATCGCCCTCGCCCTCCCTTCCTCAACGCTGCATGTTCCTCTCTCTCAAAGTCCCATTTTTAGACTTAAAACTCGTCTCCGGGTTTCGGAAACCATTTTTAAGGCCTAGAGCAAACTTTCTACGAGCGTGTTAAATGCGGTACACGGTACGCAAGTCAATGGTGCCCAAGTCCAAAAAAAAAAAGAATCCTCCTAGCCGCCGTCCTGTGGATTGATTCCACTACTGTAGGGTTTTTAGCTTTCCCCCACCTCGCCTCTGCCAAGCCCTTCCGCCTGCGCTGACAACGCGTGCTCGCATGCTGCATCATACACGTGCCGTCTGTTCGTCGCGCGTAAACCACTCGTTTCCCGTCAGCCTGTAAGCAGACATTTTGACCAACCCTGGGGCTCGGTCATCGGGTTATGCGATCGTCAATCACAGCATGCACGGACGAACACCTTCCTATCGGCCACCTCATTCCACACTAACGCCCTGATGAGTTCATGTCCGGGATCATCTGCCCTACTCTCCTCCATACCCTCTCCGGAACAAGCGTGTTGACTCTTTCCCGATCCTCTTTTGCACATTGGAGCCCGTGCATTAATTAACACCGCCATGCCTAGGACGCCCATTTCATGCGATCTCTCACAGTAGGCATTACCTCTGTGTCCCGTGCCCACCCTCGGCGCTGGAAAAGTCCGGGCATATCATGAGCGGGAGGGCGTCATGCCAGTTTTATCATTCCCCTCTGCGCGTCGATGCAATCTATTTCTACCATCCTACTGGTACAAGACTTCCTACGCACTCGTTTATAGGGACGTTTAGTTTCTGGATCTCCATTGGGCACATCAGGGGAGAAGGAATGGGGGAAAGTGGGGGGAAACATGGGGAACCGTGTGCGGGAGCGGTGCCTCGAAAGTTGCCGTGCCCTCCGACGGCATGTTTTTTTTTCTCTTACCGCCCCGTTCTCACGCGTCACTGCTGCACATGGCCACATGGGGCGGATATGTGTGTGCCTTCCTTTCCACCTTGGGGCCCTGGAGAACGGCTTAGCCAATCGCGGCAACCACCCTTAGAGTTGAGCTTGAGCGCCACCGGTGCCTGTGCGGCCCCCGCTCCGCACGGTGTATGCCATTTCTTGACTCGTGCACAATTCGCTCTAGCAATGCGGTAGTTGTGCATTACAAGCAACGGAACGCCTGAATGATCGGGCTTAGTTGTTTTTTTTTTCCTGTTTTTCCTTTCTTTTCCCCGAGTTGTGCCAAGACGTAGATCAAACGCGCTTGCGAGCACAGGGACACCACCAAACTGTCGGTCTCTACGCTAAGCCCCGTCTTGGAAAATCAAAAGGCAAGGGGATTTGGACTTGACTCAGAACAGCCGGGTGCTGGATTGCGCTCAACAGATATGCCGGCAGGGGGTCGGAAATGTTACCCGGAGATGGCATCGTTACGGCACAAGCGCAAGATAATGTACAATCTGGCCAGGTTTGTGCGCAGGCGGCCGTGGATGACAGTGGAATTACATCACGCGTCGCACGCAATACTGTCTATTAATATTACGGACATTAGGGCACGGAGTAACGGAAATACAGACTGACGGGGAATACGGTGTTGATTGAGGCAGAGAACGTGGCATGGCATGGCATAGTACAGTATAGTGCAGGCGAAGGAAGGAAGAAGACATAAACGACATGGCAGCATGGGGAAAGACATAAACCTCGGAGTGAGGGAACGGCAGAGGAACAGGGTCATGCACAGGCACCGATTGAATAACACTTGGAAACGAGGGGAACCTGACCATAGTAAAGTAACGAAACGATGACTGCAGGCCAAGTAATGGGGTATCGAAAGGAGGTGTCATAATAGGGAGGGGGCGTGAGTTTACGCACATATGCTCATACAAACAGATAGCGATTTGCAAAAACGAAACGAGGAAAGGATACAAGCCGTTAACAACGGAACGCGTGGTCGCACTCCATCCAGAACGATGT
Organism: Russula sp. MG48; assembly: GCA_003313725.1. Classification (NCBI taxonomy): domain Eukaryota; kingdom Fungi; phylum Basidiomycota; class Agaricomycetes; order Russulales; family Russulaceae; genus Russula; species Russula sp. MG48. Next base: position 21,155 of record QLOS01001282.1, on the reverse strand, counting down.
GTATGTGGGGCTGCTACCGTTCTCGCTCTTCACGGACTGCACTCCGCAGTGCTGCTGTCCGCAGAAGAGGAGGGGACTGCGGTAGGCGGGTGCAGTGGGGTGGCGGCGACCCCGGGCTCCGCGCACTAATAGGCGGAGTCGGCGGTTGCTGCTGCTGCAGGAGTGGTGATGAAGGCGAGGGACGGCCGCTGGGCCTTGGAGAGGGATGCAGTGGCGCAGGCGCTCGCCCAGCGGGGTGAGCGTCTGCGCGTGGTAGTTTTTTGTCTGCTGGTGCAGTTGTTGCAGCGGCTGCTGCAGTGGAGGCTGAGGGGGAGACGCGTACGGCTGATGCTGTTGCTCACGATGCTCGCGGTGTTCGCGGTGCAGGCGAGGTGGATGCGGCGGGCCGTCGAACGGCGCCGGCCCGTTCGCGAGCGACGCGAGGGGCGGGAGTGCCGTCCTGCTCGCAGGCGAATTCGGCGCACGTAGCTGCGCCATCTCGCTGTAGTCTTGAGCGCCCATGGATGTGCGGGAAGAGCCCGCGACACCTCCCGAAAATGCTACCGCCGCCGGTCCATGGGTCTGGCCAAGGCCTGGCGGCGAAATCGGGTGGTACGGCAACAGTGGCAGTTGGGCGGGAGTGCCCTGCTGGTTCGGTGAAACTGGCGGTGGACGCGTGGTGGTCATTTGCTGCTGTGGGAGTTGAGATGGTGATGACTCTGGTCTCGGTTGTGGTGTGAAGCTAGACGGCAGTTGGGCACGCGAGAGCATGGCCTCGAGGCAGTCCACGCGCATCTTGAGCTCGTCGTATTCGGCACGGCTCACGTATTTGTCACTGCAGGTCGTACATGTTTTCAACTAGTAAAGGTAGAGGAGCAGGCTGCACATACACTGGCTCAATGACATGCCACTGACATTTGTTTTGATCGCCGCGGCGGATACACGGTGTGCAAGGATGTGCTCTGGAAGATTCCGCGCAGTTCAGAAGCCATGCCCATGGGGTTAGGACACCAGCTCCTTACCTGTCGCACTTAATTTTACGTCGTTTGCATTCTGCAGGGACACGTGATGCATAGCATCGGGAGCGGAAGTGGGGTTGTATCACGAGAGTCGAAGCGAGCGTAGAAGAATGACGATAGTATATCAGATGGCTGCCAAGTGAGAAGCGAGCGGGGGAAAGGCTGACTGACCCGTGCAGCTCAGGGCCTGTCGTCTCCGCTTCTGTTTCGGGCGGACTGCTTGCTCACTATCTCCGTCGCCATCTGAGTCTGCAACAATTCCCGAATGTGTACGCTCCGCGGGAGGCGGCGCTGGCGGAGGCAGAAAATCGAGACGAGGTATACCCGCGCTTGGCCCTGCGGAGAAAACCGGGCCCGCCTGCTGACGGTTCGGGTGGTAACGTGCACTAAGCTGCACATCCGACTGGGGAGGGAGAAAGTGACGGATTGAAGGTAAAGACGTAGGCGAGGGCCGTGAGCTGGGCGTGTGGCTGGGCGTCATCCGAGCGGGGGACGGAGAGCGCTCCTTGCGTTTCAGTGACTGTGTGACAATCGGAGGGGGTTTGGGAGTATCCATAGGAGCAGCTAGAACAGCTAGAAAGTCAGGATCAGCATCATAAGGCAGGCAATGGTCAGGCAGGGGAAAAGGAAAGGTGCAGCACTTGGGGAACTAGATATAAGGAGACTACTGGTGGGGTGGGGGCTCATAATAGGTATGACAGGCAGATGAAGCGGAGGTTCGGACGAGTTTTTTTCGTTGTAAGAATGAAAGAGATTTGATCATTGACATCAACCATCCATAAAGAAGCGCCAGAATATCGGCCACAATTAACCAGCCAGTGCAAACCTGTGCAGGTTACCCATACACGGAGAGACCGAAACGATCCCAGAGAAGTCCATTTGGCTTGGGTTACCGTCCAGTAATTTCTCTACCGCACAAGCATCAATGCATGCTAAAGCATACGAGGCTCGTGATTCCCTATGATTCCTTTGAGCAGTTTCCTCGGAATCAACTCGATGAATGCCACAACAGAGAACATGCCGGCGCCAGCCTTGAAATCGATTCCGGGAATTTTATAGCGTAAACCCAAGCAGTGTTCATTCCCCGTAAAGTAAGTTAGCAGATTTCAAGATAAGATCAATGCCAATGCCCCGCCGGCTCTTGCCGTTCTGCGCTGAAAAGGCTGATACACTCTAACAACGGTCAACGTGTCCGCGCATCTCCGTCTTCTCCCCATACCAAACTATACTATACCATAATGTATCATACCATACCCTGCCCACACGGATCATTATCCCCCGCTTTCCGCGTCGAGTCATTCATCCAATCTATGACATAACTTAGGCTCGATTCACGTACCTCGAGTTCTTCATTCATCTCGCACCCTGTTACCTCCCACTCTTATATCCCTTCCCCAAATACGCCAGTTCCTTTTTCGGGCGCTGCGTGTTTCGTCTTTCGGACCGCATCGTAACCAACAGTATGACAGCGATCACATTGTAAGGGATCAGATTAGCCACATTTCTGCTCCCGGCCTATTTGAAGGGATTACGAGAGTGTTTGGAGCAGGCTCCCACAGGGCCAGCACGGACATTCGCAAACAGTTTCATTCATTGCCCAAAACAGGGCCTACGGGACCGCATCTCTATCATACATGTATCAGCTGGATGCATTCCGTACACCCGTGTAAACGCACTTACTACATGACCACGGCCTCTTGCGGACCTGCAGGCACTCATTCATAGTCATTGAGGCTACAGAGCGGACGGCTGTTGCAGCGCGGGGAACACGTTCTGTGCTAAATCCGCCTCCGCCGAGCAAGTGATCGGGACCACGGGACACATCGATTATCAGATGGAGAGTCGCTAATTGTCGCATTGCTGCGAGACAAGCGGTGCTCTCAGGATACTTTTGCCACAGCTCCTGCACGCGGCCGGAACTGACAAGGTGGCATATCTCCGCATCGCACACCTGACCGCCGCCCCATTCTCGGGGCTCATAGATACATAATGTCCGGGCGGGCGCGCTTTCTGCGGCGCTATCTGCGTGGGCTTATTCGGTGCCACTTAGTCCCGCATCATCCGTCGCGCGCTCGATGGCGTGCGGCACCGTCGCTTCGGTTACGGCACCACGTTCCTGAACCCTACAACACATTCTGCTCAAGTCTCAGACCTGAGTTTTTGGACATCCCTATCGTGCCCGAGCCCGCAGGGGCATACCGAGACCTTTTGTCTCCCCATTTTGGCTTTGTGGTTGTCCCCATGTGTAGTTGGACTATTTTCGGTGAGACCGCGGTGCTCACTCGTATCGGACGCATGAGAGCAATATCAAAGATCAGCGTGCGATCTTCGGCACTGCGCCGCTGTCGCGTTTACTGCGCGATCGCCGAGAGTCGTTCAACCAACTCGCCATGGAAACACGGGGCCACCCGCAGCAGTACCGCAAATGCCGCAATGTGATACTCGGAGCTCTTTTGCGAATTCTTTCCCTGGCGTGCCTCGTTGGTTGCTCACGACTTGAATGGGTTATGTCCACCGGTGGGGGGAGAATGATCGCTCTGGTGGGCGTACTGTACTAGAACGAAACAGGTCAGTGGAGCTTAGTCACATCTCATGGTAGCACGCGTACATGTATTGATGGCAATGCGTTTACCAGACGTTGAGGCTGATTTGATCAGCTAGTCACCACGCATATGGGAACTGCACGCCCCAGATAAGCTCCGGATGTGGTCCCCGATCGATAATGAGTCGCACTAATGGGTTTTGTTTGAAACGTATGGGCCACAACGAACAAATGCCATTTTGAAATAGTCCTCTGCTGAGCCACGAGACGGGGTTAACGGCTTTTGGCATCAAGCACAACGGGCAAATCATGGAGTTATTGAATTCCACAAGCCGTTGATGAAGAAGTATCCCTATTTGACTGGAATGGAATGAACTCCTGTGCCACATGTTTTTAGGTCACCATTCATTAGGATGAGTTGTTTGACTGGAATCATCCCATACAAGGACTTTCAACTGCACAGTTCAAAGTCGTGCAGTCTGTGGGTAAGGTGGATGAGTAGGCGAGATCACACGCAGCCAGCCCAGTGACAGTGGTCGACACCCTCAGGGAAGATCTGCGACTTATTTCGGGGTGATCGCAGTGCGCCGCCCATCTGGGTGTAGGCGGTTATTATGACTATTGGCACGATGATTTACAGCTAGCGGCGGCCATTGATGTGTTTGGAGAACAGCCGCGCAACTATTTGTACAGCGCAGGACGAGTCGTGGTGCGAAGAGGAAAGTGGAGACGTTCGGGCGTTAGCGAAGCGAAAATAAATTTCAACTGCCACATACGTTACACGTGTAGTGTGAACTTGAAACTAGTCATTTTTTATCGAGTCTGCGGGACAGGGACCCGTGTACATGGCCTTAGCCTGTAGGTATACTAGTTCTTTAAAACTGTCAGCTGGAAGGAGGGGTGCTGTATAAATCAAAATACATCGTGCCTCACGCAAATTGCCTTTGAAACCGTACTGCATAGCAATTAAGAGCAGTAGCCAACAGCTGCACGTTACTGGGCGTACCACACACCAAAATGAAAACGTATGTACGCGACCAAAAAGAAGTCATGCATGTATCGAGAACTGATTAGCCACATCGCCGGTGGATCAAACTATTAGGCGCACGGCATGCCCAGGTCCCGACGACACACTCTCCGCAGCCTCGATCCCTGCGTTTGCACATACCCAAGGGTGCGTGTGCACAACACCTGGCGTGCATACAATGCACACCCGGGGGCCATACCTGCGTTGACTGACTGTGCGGGCCGTGTCGGGCATTTTATACATGTTGAGAGTTCACGTGACTGCTTCCTATTTGTGGGTCAGTGCGTGGGAAAGTCGCTGCGGCGCCTCGATTTCGATGAACCGAACTAGACTTACTTCAATCGAAAGTTGCAACCTGTGTTTTGGGGCTGCGCAGTCCAATCTAACCTGCCCAGCCTTGATGCCACTTTTTTCCAGGGAGAGTATGAACCGACCTTCTTGCCAAGACCGCCCCGTGGAATATGTCGGGTGCGGCCCGTCAAGGAGGGACATAACTTGGATACGGGATCCATGTAGTTGCACATGTTCTACATCCTTCCGACTGTTCTGTAATTTCAAACATACTTATCGTTTTGAACTCTTGGCGATTGCTCGCTGTTCTGCGTACTCGGTTGCGCAAGCGAGCTTCAATACGCGAAACGCGAGGACATCGACATGGAGCGTATGATGACAGTTATCTCGGCATCCCGCAGTTATCACATGCTAGGATTCAACCTCGACGTTGTAAATTGAACCCCGAACGAACGCTCGGATGCGGTTGCAGGGGGGGAAAGGTTCGGCTTCGATGATTTGTAGGCTGGAGTCCGGGAGATACTCCAGGATTGTGCCTGTCATGTTAAGAATATAAAATTGTTCGATTCCAATGTACAGTACAGTACAGTACAGGGATGTGAGATGGTGGATGTTTGAGAATATATCAACGAGAACCAAAAAAGGATCATTTTCAAGCTCAATGCTCGCTCACGAACACGGCAGCCATGCCCATCCCCGAACCAATGCACATGCTAGTCACAAAAATTCGCTTATTTGTCTGCTTCGCGATGTTTAGGCCCGTAGCGATCTGGCGCGCGCCGGCTGTAGAGGGGGAAAGGGACAATCAACACTATATACCGTATCAAACACAGAAAAAGCTCACTCATGCCAAGGGGATGACCGATGGCGATCGCACCACCGTTAAGATTGACTTTCTCGTGCGGTAGGCCGAGCTTTTGGAGACAGTATACAACTTGGGACGCGAACGCCTCGTTGATCTCGAAAAAGTCGATGTCATCCGCTGCGAGGCCTGTCTGGTTGAGCACCTTGGGAATGGCAAACGCGGGGCCAATACCCATTACGCGCGGAGGAACGCCGACGGTAGCGGCAGCGACGAACTTGCCGACGATAGGAAGGCCAAGACGATTCGCAACCGAGCGCCGCGCGAGGAGGACGGCAGCAGCGCCGTCAGAAATTTGCGATGCATTCCCAGCGTGAGTCGTCCCATCTTTCTTGAACGACGGCTTGAGTTTTGAGAGGCTCTCAGCGGTGACACCGTCGCGTATCCCGTCGTCGGCCGCGACTGTAACCTCTTTGACCTGCTCCGTCTTAGGATCCACCCAGCGCACCTTGAGTGGTACGATCTCATCACGGAAACGGCCAGCTTTGGCGGCAGCCGCAGCCTTTTGGAATGAGTTTGCGGCAAAGGCGTCTTGTTGTGCACGGGTGATGCCATAGTCTGTTGCCACATTCTCGGAGGTTATGCCCATGGGAAGGAGGCAGTCCTCCGCAACTTGATGGGAAAGAACAGCCTCAGACCAGCCATCGGGTTGTGCCGCTGGGCCGAAACCAAAGGTCATAGACTCGACACCGGCACCTGTGCCAGATACATTAGGAGCCGACAGAAGGATACACGCCAATACGTACCAATACCAATGTCGATCTGTCCAGCTAAAATCTGGGCTGCAATCAGGTTGACGGCTGTCAGGCCGGACGAGCATTGGCGATTGACAGTCGCGATGGAAGTAGAAATCGGGATGCCAGCATGAAGAGCGGCCATGCGAGCTGCGCTAGCACCACCGCCAGGAGGGAGAACGTTTCCAACACTGATATCCTCAATAAGTGCGGGGTCAAGGTTGACCTTTGTGTAGACTGCACGAAGGACGCCTGTAAGAATCTCTTCCGGACGGGTGTCTTTAAAGCCACCACGATTGCCCTATCAAATATTAACAAGAGGAGCCAGGAAGAAGTGTCGGAATGAATGTACCTTAGTCATGGCAGAGCGCACTGCTGCGACGATGACTACGTCATTGTCGTTCTTTGCAAGAACCGCTGCCTTGCCAGATGCAGAAGATGAGGTTCTCTGGATGGTGGGTGCCATTACTGTAGGGATTGAGGTAGAGTGAGGATAGGGAAATTAAGCGGGGTAGTCGTTTTTTTATGAGTGTACTCTACGGATTAACTTAGCCGGTGGGTCATGTCGTTGACATGTGATTACCCCGTGGGTCTGGTCTTGGGAGACTGATCAGATCGTGAAACCCGAGTGATGTACAGTACATTTCGTATGCATCACATAACACCTGTCTGTAGTAAAACACTGTTTTTCTCTTCTTAACCACTCTATTGGTGCTATTTAAAAGAAAATAGAAAAAAGGGCTCAACCGGGAATTGAACCCGGGACCTCCTCCAATTCCGGAAGACCCGAAGAAGGAATCATACTACTAGACCATTGAGCCGTGAGATGTACGACGAATTGCAACAATATGGTCCTATAGAAGAAGTTTTTATAGGCTATTCTGTGCCTGCGCCAACGATGGTGCAGCACTACCTCGGTGCCCGGCGTGGCTGATTTATGGGACCCGCTCAATATTCCAGTCATAGAGACGACTCGGATCAGGTGCGCTCCTCCACATTTTACTCCGATATCCCTCGACATGTCTCAGTATGGCAGTCCACCTAGATCGCCGACCTCCAACTTGCCGCACATGCTGCCCGCGCTGCCAAGTTACATGCACGTCTCATGGCGACGCTTGACACCCTCGATTCGGAACGTCATGCGTACAGCGAGGAGATTTCTTGTGAGCGCCGCCAGCGCGTCGCGCTTCAGGCACAGCTGCGTGCCGCAAGGGCCGAGCGAGCCGCGATGGAGGCGGAACGAGACAGTCTTCGCGAGGGTGTGCTGCATCTCATCGAGAAAGGCACGTCTCACGCGTAACAGCAAGTCACTTCGGCTTAATGCAAGTTTATAGTCGAGGTCTGTAACGATTATAGCCTTTGGCCGCACAGTGGTCTCGCGTCGACTAGCCTAGCGGGTGCGTGATATCCCTCGGTGTGCAGTTCATCTTCCCCTCAGTCTCGCTTCATTTGACCAGCTCCACCAAAGCCACGTCATCCGCATGAGCAAACGCAGTCAACGTGGACCGCGTCCACCCGCGCGTATTCAGCTGCGCTAATCACTGCCTTGCGCGAGGAATGTGAGCGCGAGCGCACAGGCCACGCAGAATCCCTGCGGCGGGTCGCAGAACTCGAGGCGCAACTCGCCCGCCGCGAAGCCGAGCTCGAAGAACGCTACAGCAAGGCGCCCACGCCCCGTATAGACACCCCCTTACCAGGACTCTCGCGTGATGGCGCCATTCGCGTGTTACAACAATCCGCGGTGCGAAACGAGGCGCTGACGCATGAAATAGCTGGCCTCGTACTAAAGGTAGTGCTGAACTTAGCCCTAAATTTGCACACGTTGAAACTGACTCCCTCTCGGCTCGTCTGCAGCTCGAAGATGCACATGTGGCGCTAGAACCGAGTCCAATTCCGGCAATGGCGCCGTCGCCACCGCCGCTCCTTCGTCGTGCATCGTCTCCGGAGTCCCCGACACCGCAGCGTCGTCCTTCACCACTACTATTACATTCCCCAAGAAACTTACATTCAACTTTCAGAACGCACGGTTCTCCAAGATCTCCAACCCCACCCCCGTTGTCGGCGCGAGTGGCATCGCCCCCAGACGACCTCGCTCGCCAGATAGCGGCGGTGACGCAGGACCTCGCAGGCCTGCGTGCAGAAGAGCAGCGCCTCACGCAGGTACAAATGCAGTCGCGCACTGTGCCACTGCACCAGCGAGTACGTCGCACCACGATTGTGGCCATGCTGCAGATACACTAAGCTTAGTTCTCCATTCCGTGGAGTAGGGTGGTTTGTCGGGCGCGTTTCAACGCGTATTGCTTATCGAGGAGGAATGCATCCGGTGCGGCTTCTATCGCCTCCTCCATCTGGCGCTCCCGACTGACGAAGGGAACACCTTTGTGCTTGTCGTAGGTTGCGAGCTGAGCTCGCTGCATCTACGGCGCGCGAGGCGGCGCTTCGTGAACTGCTCGGACCGGCCCCGGCGCCTGTGCCCACGGAAGAGGACATATTCGGGAACGACGTGGATGATGGCGAACCCATGGACCTCGCGACGCCGTTGCAACCGACGGTGCTCCTCGACCTGAAAGATTTATGGCCTGGATAGTGTAGTTTATTCTCCCTGTTATCATCTATTAACTATCTATCTATTTACTAGCTTTTCTTGCTTTGTTATGCGCTGTGCTGTCGCTGTATGCATGTATCTTCGCCTATGCCCCGCCACTGCTTTTTTCTTTGTGTATTACCGGTGCTAGTCTAGAAATTTTTATGGGCGCGTTTCAAGATCCATGACTGAGACAATTCGTCAATCAGTTGACGATGGGTTGACAATGGCCAGCAGATGACGTAGACGGGAACGCTGGGCGAGAAATTTTGGATGCATTCACTGTACCCGAAGCATCTGATCCAAGACCTAGTAGTATGACACCGTGAGGTCGTCCCCACTCATCCTCATCCTCAAATCCGACTCAAAGCGTGAGGTGAATGATGACATAATCAACGGATGATCTTAAATCGTGTCGATCCATTGAGAACCCTCCGCCTCCGTCTCCGTGGCCCGCCACAACATCCAGAGACACCCGACGTGTCGATAAATCATGGCCGTCAAGCAGCCAATACCCCCTTCAGTCTCCGTCCTATCTTCTCCGCCTAAAACTAAAACTGAACACAGAAGAACAGCCTCGTCTGGTAAAGCACGCACAAATGTAAGTTCCCAGACATTGAATTCTTCTCGCTGCGCGCCATGTACTTGTCAGGGCGCGCTCCTACGCACATTGTCTGTTAGCGTGGCGTTGCTTATCGCATACCTTGTATATGTCCCCCATGGCTTCTGTTTCCCTATGCCCTTAAGCTCAAGGCTTTACTCACCACTCGATGCAGCCGGTTGTCGAATCTGCCGTCACACGTCTGCTTGTTTCTATCAAACAACTCCTGGAATGTCTCACGCAATGGGCGAATGCCAACTCTTCTGAGGAGGATGTCAGTGACGTCTACGTCCGTCTGGGCAATGACTTCAACGCCGCGGTTGCCGCATTTGCATTCTACGAGATCGACATGTCGTACGTTCTACAGCCTAGCATTGTCCATTCTTAATTTTATGTCACTACACAGAGAACTCTTGGCTTTTCCAGACGGCCTGCGTGCAGTTCTAGAAGATTGCCTTTCCGAAGATGCTTCCTCAGCTACCCTTGACAAGTACCTTCCCCAGGTCCGCGCCATTATCACCAATTTACTGCAAGAGCTCCGTGGAAAGCAACATCTATTCCGTCAAATCGTAACCAACAATAGGCCCAGATCCGATGCGTCAGGCCACAGTCGCACTGATAGTGGCCAATCGTCTCGTTCCTCCCGAACACACTCTAGACGCGATACTAAATCTTCCATCACTAGCGCCGACGATGGTTCCTCCCGACGAAATACACAATCTTCGGTCATATCATCCCGAAGGAAGGAGCCAGGTTCCTACGATACTGCACCCAACGGTGACGAATCCTTCGTTGGAGGTTTTGGCTTTCCACCACCTCCTTATCCTTCGAATGGACTTGGGCGCTCTTCACAGTCTTCTGGTGATCATTGGCCCCCATCTGCACCAACAAATGGTTCACCGTCGCTGGCCACACCACCTAATCAGAATGCCCAACTTCCTGATCCCGAACTTGATCCCGAGGGAACGCCAGTCGCACAGTCCAAGACACCCCAAGTTCCCGCTAGTGTCAAGCGTTACTCACTTGTGGATAAACCTATGCAACCCCCTTCAGTGGTCGTCGACGATTCGTCCATCCAGAGCCCGACAGAGCCTGATCGCAGCAATCTCCTATCTCCACCCCCTGAGCTGCCGACTGTCGACACTCTTACGAGTAATCCAGGTGTTGCGAGCTCTCTCGCTGCACTGAAGAAGAGCGATGCCCTCGAGCGGCGCGCATCGAAGCGTTTTTCAACATATAATATTTCTAAGATGACTGGCGCACCGCGAGATCGCTCAGGCATGGGCTCCGGGCATCCAAACCGTCGCTCTCTTGTCGCTGGTGGAGGAGGAACGCTGACTGCGAATGAACTCGCCGCCCTCACCGAAGCAGATGAAGAGGGCGAGTCGCCGCCCCCTATTCCGCCGTCGTCGCCACGACGTCAGCGCAGCCTCTCGCGTACTCGGGGACCCCCGCTGGCAGAGGTTGCAGAAGAACGACCTCCCATCCCACCAATACCTCGCACACCATCCGCAGTCTTACAACCACCTGCGCGCACACCTGGGGAGTTATCGAATAATACAGCTGCCGCCGAACCCACCCCGAATGTCTCCAGCAACCCTGATACCATCACGGTGTTCTTGCAAGTCGGACGGGAGGTTAAGAAGGCAAAGATGGAGCCCGGGCTGACCTTTTCTTCGTTGCGGATGCTCTTCGTAGACAAGTTCGCGTATAACCCGGGCCAAGAAGACTTTCCTGCGATATACATCCGTGACCCATCAAGCGGGGTACAGTACGAGTTGGAGGACACTGACGAAGTGAAGGAGAGATGCCTGTTGTCTCTCAACATCGAGCGTGAGTACATTTCAACCCCTTGTATATTGCGTGGTCATCGATGTCTCTTCAGCACTCGATCAAATAAAGCAGCATATCGATGTGCAGATCTCGGGCCTTGCCCAAGAGCTCCGCGACCTTCGGAAAACTGTTGGAGAGAATCGCCGTTCCTCCGTCCTGTTACCCCCCGCGCCCGCGATCGAGGATGATGGCATGTTGACCCCAGCACCGACGGATCATCAATTACAGAGGGTCGCGCGGCGACTATCGCGTCTCGTCCAACGGGAGGGCGTGTCAACGCAACCTGAGGCCAGCGTGGCTCCCCCTCTCGCGCCACAAGAAACCGGCCAATCATTACTGCAGCCCCAGGTTACAGGCTCATCAGTCATGTCCGAGTACTCCGTACGAATTGTGTCAGACCTGAGGACTCAGTTCGACGAGGTACAAAACCTTAGACGCGACCTCGGAATAATGCGCCAACTGTATACAGAATTCATGAAACAGACGAAGGACACTTTAAGCGGGCTGCGTGCGCAGACACAGACGGTGCGGCAGATGGCCTCGACACACGTGCCTGGGGCGCGTGCGTATATCGACGCCGGCAAGACGAAGCTCGACGCGCGTAGCCAAAACGTTCTTACGAAGATGGAGGAGCTACAAGATACGGTGGAGAGTGTCAAGGACGACGTGCTCAAGCGTCACGTATCACCGAAGCCGCAGGTTCTACGCTCGATTAAGGAGGGCCTCACGACTGTCGGCACTGAACTGGAGAGCTTGAAGGAGCACATCAAGACGATTAAGCCGATGTGGAAGAAGACGTGGGAGGAGGAGCTGCAGAGCATCGTCGAGGAGCAACAGTTCCTCAACCACCAAGAAGAGTTCCTCGCCGACCTGATAGAGGACAGCAAAGCAGTTGTGGACGTCTACGGCCACGTCGAAAAGGTCATTTCAATACGCGGCGCGTCGGGCGGGCGCGGGGCGCGGGGACGCGGGTTCAAACCACTGCCACCGGACAAGGAGCACGGCGGGCTGAGCACGGTGATGCTAGAGATCAAGGGCGCCTCGGTGGACCCAGAGCGGCGGCTGAAGGCGATCGAGGCGAGCCAAAAGAACCGGGAGCGGGAGCTCGCTGGGCGGGCAGACGAGTTTGAAGCGGAGCTGAAGGGCTTCGTCGGTGGGAAGAAGCTGAAGATGACCGGGGGCGCAGAGGAGACGGAGCGGGTGCGGCAGCACAAGAACGATCTGACCCTCAGGGCGATATTTGGTGGGAATTCCGCTTCCGCCACTGCGCAGGCGCCGCTTGTACCCACTGCTTATGGGCTCTCGACGGGGTCGTAGTTGGATATGGTGTGGATTCTCATTTCATCCGGACTGTTAATACCTGTGTATAACGCAATCTTCGTCGCAGATCTGATTGCTTCTTCATATCACTCCGATGAACTTGTCTTTCCTCCCCTGTTATGTTTTGGATCATCCATTCATACTTTTTCTTTTCCCTCACTCCCAACCCCGGTGTTTTTATGGTTCCTCTGGAATTTTTGTATTATGAAGGCTATGTGACTTTCTATGCTTACAATAAACTACCGAGCAAAAGACCCATTTCTCCCAGCGCTTTCAGGGTTTTTTCGGGATTCCCGCTGGTATGTATAAGAATCAGACACGTACGCGTCGCGACCAAGACTATTTAGTCGTGTCCCCACGACCGATAGTGGTGATTGACTCACCGGGCCTTGCACCACAAGCACGAGCTAAGTTATTTGTGCGTCGTCACGGACGGTGGTGAAGCTATTCTTGTGTCGAGTGTTGAGAAGGGCTCCTCAGGTTGCACGTGACTCGGACGGTCCACCACATGGTTCAAGCCTGAGGAGGTTTGGTTCCTTGCAGAAGTTGCGGTGGTCTTCAACCATACCTTGAATTTCGTCCCTTCTAAGGTGGCCCTGGCTCCAGTCTCGGTACGCTGGTTTGTGAACCACTTCTGGCCCGTTCATTAACTCTGGTTGTACTTCCATTAGCGACTGGCCGGATACTGAGGTCTAAGCTTCCAAGGCAAGGAGAATGGCGGTGAGCACCATCCAGAGCTTCTAGAATACCTTCCAACCGTGAGCCTATCCAAGCGTTCAAACCGCCCGCGCACTTTCCGATAGAAAGAGCGGTAAATCCCGCTCACAAGTGCCCTACGCAAGCTTTCATGTATTCATACGCCGGTGCCTCGCGAAGGTGAGCTGTCGGTTAGGAAGAATTTTGTTATGCAGAGACTGGTTATAAATATAAGCATTAGTCGACGTGGACAAAGGGAGATACCGCCTTCTCTAAGTTTGACTAGGCCCCTTCATCGCCGTGGGATCACAATTTGTTTGCATACCAGGTCTCATACCTGTACGTGGATATTATCCTCAATGTCGTCAAGTATTATCCAAGCTTCCGCTTATTCATCCGCGTTCTGCCCCAGACGAGAAGTTATTGTGCCACGCGGATTCGAGTTGTTCAAAAGTAAACTACGGGACGTCAGCTTTAAGCAAGAAGAGTCGAGTCATCCGTTTCGTGGTCACTGCAATCCTTTGATTGGTTGGTCCATACCTCCTGTGCCTTATGTTTGGTCTCTCTTCAACTGACAAGTCCAAGGCAAAATCCATCCCTTTCGCCACCCACAATGGTTTCATAGATCGCAACCCCCGCTGCAGTTATGCAACTGTCGTCATTGGAAGAGTTCTCAGAAGAAGCGCTGCGGACCATTGAACGTAATTTCAACCAGCCTGTTGCCAGCTTCTTTACGTGCAATGATACGAGCTTGCTCACCGATAGCACTCGCGTCGTATTCGAACGCTAGTCCACAACGCAGCAAGAGTCACCAAACTGTGGCCATGGTCGACAATATGATATGGACGCAGGCACTTGTGGCGCCGTCTGCGACTACGATCCTGCTTCGGGGCACAGTCAAACCAACAATGACTGATTACGCGCATGGGGGATGATAGTCGAGAATCGAACTGGATGAACCGCCACGGGGTTGGTGGATGAGTGTTCTTAGCACCAAGCCAGGTTCAGCTTCATAGGAGGCGGACAGCAGCCCTGTGCCTTCATGGTGGCGGGGATGGATACAGGGTGGATACAAATGATCCATCACCACCCGCATTTCGTGAGTTGTGCGGCAGCCAGTGGACAGGGTGGTCGAATCTTGCGCTCAACCCCCCCTCCTTTCCCCAAGTGGACTACCATTCTCACCCAGATCTTTGTGGCACCATCGCAGGGATGTGGTGTTACATTTGAAACGAACGAGGATGTTCGCATCATGACCGCATCGTGACAGACGATCCATGTGGAGCCGGACATTACATGCCATGCCTGTGTCGAGCGAGCGCGAAGCGGAACATTGATTACGTAGTCACACACGTGATGACTATCATAGGATTACGATTCGATTTGCATTAGCGCCAGATTAGAAAACGCCAGTGATTTCACCTGGCCCGTATACAACCCGTATGGTCAGGCCGCCCGTACAGCACTACGGTGAAGTCCCACCTTTGGGCGGAATCCGTGACGGCATCTTGCTGAAAATAGATTATTCATACTGTAACCTGGCCTCACACTTGTTGCGCAGTATCTAACTTACATCCGAATCCATCTAGGCGCGCCTACGGGCCTGGCTCGGCACTCGCATCTCTGCTCTTGCTCATAGTAGTTATGTTATCGCGACTGCCCATTTATTGGAGTCCTTCGACGAACTGCGTGAAGATCCCAAGATCAATGGACAAGACTGAGATTCCTAGCTCTCGGTGTTACCTCGCCAAGGGAGAAGATATAGTTCTGGGTATGTGGGGTCACATCAACGTCCTTGTCAACAACGCAGGGACGATCACGTATGGTGCTAACTAGGAGCTTTGGTTAGTGTTACCCTAACCAAGAGGTCCGGTGAAGTCACCGCGTGTGGTCTATAGTACGCCGGATGAGATCACCCCTCTCTTCTACTTATGTGGCTCTTACGACCTTCCATGCGAGGGACGCACTTATTCGTCGACGAAGCCTCCTAACGGCACTCCGATCATTGACGGTAGTCTGGTTGCCCCTCGTTAACTGGGCCCTGGTACGTGCTCATTTACACCACTTGCGCGAGGTGACCGTGCTGTCCTAGTGTTGGGATCGGAGCGACCGGCACGCAGTTAGCTATACCAAATGGAATTGGGTATGGCACTGACTACAGTAGATGGACATGCCAGTGGGTACAGACTCGGAGAATAAGAGGTGGAGCGCCACAGAATCCACTGATAGCATATGTATACGCACGTAGTGATAGGAACAGAGAACAGACTCTTTCCTCGTTCTACTGTGTGCATACCCGTCTATTCACAAAACCTAGTGCAATAGTTCGTTGGTGTCCCCCTTGAAGGACCTCCTCAGGAGTGTGAATGTGTTGTTCGGCTATATGTGCACGCTCTCGATGATTCCACTCTCCCCACAAAGATGGAGGACAGGGTGCCTGCGGGGTGCCTTCCTATAAATCTATCATGAATAGTCAATGTACACACGTGTGTACCAATCTCATACACGTCCAATTGCATCCCTTCAGGTTTTAATAAACCGTGACCAACAAGTGCAGCGCAGCATTTAGTCTCGCGGCGCGGTGTGAGTAATGGATGTAGAAAACCCTAACCCTAAAGAATGAGTTGATCCAGACCGTGACCGCCGATGGCAGTGCAGTGCTGGCCCTGCCTTCAATTTTCCGTAGTTTTGATATCCTGCGTCCGCAGCTACCGAGAACAATACCCGTCAAATAGAGTGCACTGAGATCTCATCCTTCTACACACTTCCCCATGAGCCTCGATCGCAACCTCTTCACTCTGACTGTTGTCCCCAATGAAAGTGACCCTACCGTTCAGGACCTTGTCCTCCCGTCAGGAACGGTATATTATCATAAGCAGAGGGAAGGGGGCACTTCGTATAGAATAAATTTATTCGGTGAGCTGCGCGATCACCTGGACTCATTGACACTGAATCGGAGTAACTCCCTCTTTGTGCCAGACCCAATGTCCCAAAGTATGCTCGCCTCGGCAACTGCTCCTCATTCATCAAGCAAGCACAAAACAATAGAGCTTTACAACCCTTCTCAAGCTATAGAATTTAAATCAACGGGTACACTGACCTTTCGGTGGTGTTTCAACTGGGAAGAGTCAGCCAACAGACCACTTACACCCTTGCCCGTTTTATCTCACTTGCTTGGTGTACAGACATAAATTCGAGTGGAAGAGAGAAGAGTGCTACCTTGTCCGGAAACCAGATCCAGCTGTCCTTGTCGCGATCACGAAAGATCCTCCCGGGAGATTGAAGACCTCGACGATTCAGATTCTAGATTACAACCTTAATCGGCACGTCTCTAGCATCCCGTGTTGTAAAATATGATTCTCAAGGTCGGACAGGTTTGACATCGCGGACCGCAAAGGCTTAGAGATCACCATCCTCACCACGCTTCTCACTTTGCAAGATCTGAATGCCGCCAACCAAGGTCCTCTCGAGCCCGTCACCCTTTCACGTCCTGTGCAACCTGAAGGCCCCCCAACACCTCCACCCCGCCCTGCCCCGAAAACAGGCATCGACCGTATCGCAGAGATGCACGCGCTACGCTACGAGCCAAACGAGGTTACTATCAACGAAGAAGGGTCGGTTGAGGATTACGGGGCGTATGCCGAGGGCCTGCTTGCAGTACGTTGTACCCAGACCTCATGGATCTGTGTCTTGATAACGAGTTGCGACAGGATGATGCGATGTTGTTTATCACTGTTCGCTCCGCCTCGCCTGCTGATGTACCCAGGGTCCTACAGGTGGTTGAACACGTGACGCGCTTGCGACATAAACGCGGTACTACCTCTGCTCCTTCTACCCACGTAGCGCCTCTGATTAGATTTCAGAGGTCATGGGGACCCGATCCGAAGAGCTTCACCAGTATGTCGTCTACGATACCCAGCCAGCGGCGTCGCAGCGCATCAAACTCGATGGTCCCCCGTCGAACGCTTACAGGCCTCCCTCAAGCCTCACTGTGCACCTGAGCAAGATTCCGATGCCCGAGCTGCGCCCGCGCCCGATTTCACAGAAGGACCGCCCCTCAGGGCCACTGCCAAACACTACTTCTATGCCTATGCCGCGGTTACCTAGATCTCCGCCCGCTCCCGCGCCACCTCCTGGACGTCACTCGATGGTCTCTGGCACCGGGGCCCCGCTATCGCCCATACCTACACAGCAGCACCCAACGGCTGCAAAGACCGGCAGCTTTTGGGGCCGATCCCGGAAATAACTTTGATATCAAATGCTCTTTCACTTTTCCTTGTTGACTCAGTCGCTTTATTCCCTTGCAGATCTAATCCTTGTTGATTGGTGTCATATTACCTTCTCGTGGAAGTACTAGCATTTTATTCCATGACTTGTGCGTGCCATACGTCTACATACGATGCGTAATTTAATTCGGGTCTGAGGAACTGTCACGTGTTTCATCACCCAACCACGTGACACCCACGTTTTGGGGAAGGCAAGGACCAGTACGTATGATGGGAGGTATGATGCTTGGCGAACCTGCCAGGAACTGAACGTGTTCGAGAATGAGGGCCAGAAGCAACGAAAAAAAAAGGGGTAAACTGCTCTTTCATTGACGTTGCAAGAGAAGCATCTTATTTGTCGCGCATTGTGCGGGTGACAAAGCTCTTCTGGGTCGTCACAAGGCAGTTTGAGAAAGAGAGGAAGAATTAATCTGCCAGTGGCTCTCCACCGCCCCCTTTCTTTTCGTTCTCGAAGTCTCATCAGATACAGATAACAGGGTGTGCGCGTGCACATGCACGGGTTCGATTACTCGGCGGTATCATGGTCATTAGTAACTGAACCATGTTGTCCGACTGCCATCAATGCACGCGCTGGCAATCGGCTGAGGAGGAAAGGGGAAGGGGAAGGAAACATTTCAATTTGAAGGCTTCGATGCACGCGTGCAGCTGCGCGTTACTGTTACAGTGTGCTCTACGTATACGTAGCGAATTGCATGGCAAAATGATCGGTTGATGCATCGACATCGACTCGGATTTATTGGGTTGATCGATTGATGGTGTGTAAAGTGATGGTAAATCATAACTTACAGTACAGATAATGAGCCCGTCTATAATCATCACTGAGTCGTCGACCCCTGTTCTGGGTGCTGTTCGTCGTTTCCGAGTCCGAGACGTCCCTTTGTAGAGGGAAAACGGTAGGCGTATTACGCCCCAAGTTAGTGCACAATATCACTCTAAACTGGTAAGCCAGGGGGAGGGGAGGGAAAGAAGAGGCCCCATCACCGTAGTCGTGTCTGCGCCAGGTGGCCTAGGCTCATCGACGCGAGCCGCGCAGCAAGCGCTTCGCTCGCCTGTCAGCCGTCGCACGGCATAACTCACTAGCTCACATCTTCTTTCCCATAGAAACCCAATGCGGTGAACGCAAGTACACGTGGACATACACGCACAACCCATTCGGAACACATCTCTCACGTGTCTCGAGTTTGTGTGCCAATCGTGTCGTGACGACGACGACGACGAGCGGCTGTCTCACCTGTCCGCCCATGACGTAGAGCTTGACATTGCGCGCTGTACTCGATTAGAAGCGCTTGGTAAATTAGCATCACATGTGAGGGACCACTTTCCTACATTCGGGTAAATCGTGAAATAGGCTATAGTGAGTACTTTAGGGGTCTGTTGGTCTGTCAGCCCGGATCTCGTAGTAGTTTAAAGTCTTGGACGCGCGGGTGACGATGACAATGCCTAGAAACGAGCTATGCTACCCTTGGATGGCGCAGACAAGTGTAGTGTGATTGCCATTGTCTCAAACGCGTGTGCAATAAAACCATTTACGCCGTACATAGACGACTAGGGAGCGCCGCACGGGCAGGATTACTAGATTAGCCCTTAAGGAGAGACGGGGAAGGAAGGTAGAACAACGAGTGGGGGTGATAGTAGCACAAGCTAGGAGGAATGCAGTATACAGCGCAAACACGCAGTGGGGGCATTGACATCGGGAGGATCGTGTATAGAAACAATGAATAAAGTCAGACGTAAAATGAGAGTGCACAATGAGATAGACAAAGGAAGGGGTAGACTTGCAGTGATAGATGGAAACAGACAAAATGCAAGGGATTGATGGGTTTTTGCACCGCGGTGAGTGCTGCATGGGGTATCAAGATAAGATAGCGGAAACAAACGTATCATGAGCCGTCTTTGGATTTGGAAGGGTCGAACACTATATGACAGGACAAAGGCGTTTAGAAGGAACCCAGGTAATTGCGGCTCATAGGCCATTCACGATCTCGACAACCCCGTGCCAGCCCTGCAGCTCGTCATCCTTCAGATCGATGAAGTTCGCTAAAGGAAACCAGGACTCAAGTGTACTGCGACGTGAGGGCTTTGGAGAAGATCTTTGTGACTGAAATGACAGTGTGGGAGCAGGAAGGACACAGTCCTCTTCTTCATCAACAGGAGAACGAGACACGGTGGACATGGCTGCGCTGTGTCTCGGCAGGGATAGGGACAGCATGGCTGATGAACCCGATGTAGGGCGGGAAGGGGGCTCATACACATCGCCATCGTCCTCCACATCCGCATCCCCTCCGTCGTCGATACCCTCTACAGCCTCGTCTTCATCTTCATCATCTGTCATACTCATGAAATTTCGTCGGCGCATGCTTCTTTGAGTGCGACCAGGGGTGCGGGAGCGCCCCTCAAGGCACGCTAGGGCATAAGAGCGCTCCACCTTGCGCCTGCGGGCCGTACGAACAGAAGTACTGGTTGAGGAGAAGGACATGAAAGACAGATTTCTGGAACTAGGAGAACCTGGGAACGAAATGGGCGATACAGGAGGCGAGGTCGGGGCAAAGAAAGTACTAGATGACGAAAGGGGTGCAACTGGAGGTGCAGAAAGAGGAGGGCGATATGACGTTGGGGAAATACCCCGGGCAGACCTGGCAGACTTGGATGACGAGGCGAACGGGAAGAGGGACGGGCTTGGGATGACGATAGGAGGAGGATGTGGTTCTGTGCGATTGGAAGGGACTCTGGGTAGAGCTGACGACGGCGCGGGTCTTGGAGATGGAAGGGTACGAAGAGAATCCCGGGAGGAGCGTCGGGCGGAGGGAAGGGAGAGAGGAGATGTAGGCACGGGAGGGTGAGATGTTGAGGGGGGTATGTGTTGTTGTCTGCTGGCGTGACGAGATTAGAGTCAAAGATTTCAATAATGGGGAGCGGGTAACTTACGGTGGAAGGTTGACAGTGTACGGAGGACTTGTCCTGGTAACATTTGTGTCGAGAGGTGACAAAAACTTGTTGGAACGACGTGCGATCAAAGGCTTGTCTCCTGCGAGGTCGAGAGAAAGGAATGAGCGAAGCTCAGTGGTAGTCGTGGGCGAATCGGCAAAGGGGTTGGTGAACTGGGGAGGTGGGCGAAGCTCCTGTGAAGGTAGGGATATCTCTGAAGGTTTCGAAGACACCCTATTTGGAAGAGATGACTTGCGAAACTTGTAGAAGATATTGGATTTCGGGGATGGAGGGGGAGAAACCCTGTCGGAGAGTAGACCCATTGTGAAAAGGGAAGAATAGTGAGCCATGAGGAGAGGGGTGTACAGCTAAGAAGGTGGGGAGAATAACCCGATATATATATATATTTTCAAGTCAAGAGTGAAGCGCGTAGGCGAGGCGTAGACCGTACTGTAG
>QLOS01001280.1:0-29916 GCA_003313725.1 Russula sp. MG48 | reverse complement strand
AGATGGGCGAGCCGTAGGTTAGTACGGGGAGGCAGATGGCATTGTATGCCAGCCGCCAGTTGCCGTGGTCTAGCCCGCGGATCGAGTTGCCCAGCAAGCGCAGGGCTTTGAGAGTTCCGCGGGCCCGGGTGGTCATGACTTGGACATGTCTGTGCCAGGTGAGCTTGTGGTCGATGAAAAAGCCCAGGTATCGGACGTTGTCTGAGCTGGGGATGTCGATTGTGCCATTGTTGTCTGTGGGGAGTATGATTGATGACGGCCGTGGGCCATGGACGTGGGGTCTGGCGCGTATCTGTGAGTAGTATATTACCTCAGTTTTGCTGCTTTCAATGGTGAGGCCCGCCCTCTTAAGCCAATCTAAGCACTCTGAGTAGTATTTCACGAGCGCGTTCGCCACTAGCCGGTAAGATGGCCCCTACGCCAAGATGTTGCCGATGAACGGAGGCATCAATACCGCGGCCCTGGAAGCGATGTGGTGACACTTACACAAGACGCGGGCCGTCAGGACCAGGGCGAACAGCCCCTGTGGACAAACGACGATCCGCGCATGCGGCCACCACGAAGTTTGAAGAATGTGCCCAAATTGTCGCGCACTTGTTCAACAGGAAACGAAACTCCAGGCTCGGCATTGGGACGAGTGGTGGGTAGCACCTCCGGTTTGGGTAAAAATCGTAACTTCTGGACGATACGCTCGCAGGGCCCGTTAGGAACGAGGCGGATGAGAGCACCAAGTGGGATGGAAAAGCAGCCAAGAGCAAGGGAGATGGCCCACTCCCTACCACCCATTCGGGTGACGGATGTAACGACGACGGCAGTAATGCTTGTCGTATGTTGGAATTGAAGGAGCTTGCGCACAGAATCGTTCACACACCGCCCCCACATAATGGCCTTCACTAGCGAGAAGAAATTGTCATCCATCAAGATAATGTCGGATGCCTCCTTGGCCACCCATAGCGAAGCCTACATGGGCAATTTTGAGAGCAGGCCCATCGTTCGTACCTTTCCCTGTAAAGCCAACAATGTCGCCCAATTCCTTGAGGGTCTCAACTAGGATTCGCTTATCTTCGGGTGACGATCGTGCAAGGACCTGCAATCGAGGCACAATAGCTTTCATGACATCCGGCGGAAGTAGGCGGAAGTGGGGACCCTCCATGATAATGCCCCCAGTGTAGACCCCGCATTGCAGCGCACTCGATCGAGCGGTGAGCACGTTGTCCCCGGTACACATCTTCACAAGAACGCCAGCCTTGTTACAGTCAGCCACCATAGCCTTACGCTCGCAATGGTAATAATCGCTCTCACTGATTTGGCACTTTATGCTGAAGCGGAGGAATGAAACGCTGTGTCGATGAGTAGACTAATAGGACGCGAAGAGATTCTAGCTGGGACGACGAGAAATTCTAAACAGGCTACAGTTCTTACGTGTCCTCACACTTGGATTTCCAAGCACATAGCCTCGCATGCAAGTAAAAACGATATATTGAGCAACTTGAAGCTACAGCGTAATCTCCTGCAGAATGCACTGGCATCTATTGCCTCGGCAATCGCGTTCGTGAGGATCTTATGAGTAAGGGGACTTGTCTTCAGCTGTTCATGAGGCTGATAATTATTGTAGAAGTACAACGGTTTCGGGTCCATGCGGAAGCTGGTCGATGAACTGAGTGACCCAGATCCAGAGAACCGTCCCGTGATCAAAGCAGTCGTCGCGGAGCGGTCACGGTTCTGCGCATTCGCGACTCGTTGAGTACGATCAAGCTATGCTCCACAATAATGACACTAGATTATCCACTACGTCTCGGAGTCCCAGACAAACCCGTACAGTTTTGAACATTATTCAAGCTAAGTGCCTCGAACGACAAGTGACTCAAGGTCACTGGTCGCTAGTCGTCCCAAGAAAACATCCCCGAGTCTCGAAACATCTGGACCAATTAAAGCGTCCGCCGCTCTATCACCTATTTGCAACATGCTCTAGTACCGTGTCTGTCTAGGAGACACCCTGACCCGTGCCGATTCTCCGCGTGTATCACTAGGAGAGTCGCGTTCCTGGAGAGTCGACCAATATCGGCCTTCAAGTTATCACATGATCAATAGCCTGCTTTCACCACCCAGTCATGTTCTCCAGCGCCGTCAAATTAGATCAGTGTGGGCGTCAATGTGACAGTCTCTGTTGCACCGAAGTCCTGTTACCACTGCCAGTTGTTGCCCTACATCATGTCATGTCATGCAACAGGTCGGTACCTTGGACCGACTCTGATAAGGCGATAACCCTTAGCATCAACCCTCAGCATCAGCCACGTTGGTTCTGCATCGCGATCTGAGCGAGGTAGGTCAAGGCAAACGCACCCCTCTGGCCGTTTGCCATCTTCGACTGGAACGCCGTGCCGAGGTGCCTTGACAGCGACAACGTGCGTCTCACTCCCTCACTCACATACGTCACTCCGTTTTTCTGACTGGGGAATTTGCAAGTAGTGCTATCTCCGCCTGACCACGCGGGAACAGGCGCCATCGCTCGTGAAGCGATTCGAGGAATGCGCGGGGGTGGGCGGAGAGGAGACCATGATTACATTGGAGTTGCTCGGGCGGCGCCGCGGCGAACGCATGTATTGGGAGAACGTGCCCAAGAAAGTACGTACGCTCGCGGTGCAGCGCGCACACGCGCACGAGACGCTGCAGGGGGTGCCGTGCCGTACGAGTACGACGAAGATACATCGATGGGAACGAGGGGGTGAAAGATGCGGAAACGCCGATGATAGCGCATATATATCTAGTCTCAGCCTACCACACTACCTACCTCACAATGTGCTGTATACTACTGCTCCGCTACTAGATCCAATTACAGCCCCTTCACCTCGAGCGCGCCATCAAGTCCCTCCCGAACACCCATCACCTTCGGAAGACCTTCCGCACCCGCCTCTCAACCCTCGCCTCGAGCCCCCTCGTCGCCTCCTCCCACCAGCGCTCCCCGCTGCCCTCAGGCACCAGGCACCGCGATACAACTCCTGCATCCCACCAAGCTCGAGCGCCGGCGCGCGTTCGCGGGCCGCAGTGCCCTGGGCGGGCATTGCACCGAGCCCTTCGTCAGCGACCACGAGCGCGGGGGGCATTGTGATGCGCCCGTACTTGAATACCAACACGTTCGCCGAGATGCAGTAGATCGTCGCGCCGTCTAGGTCGGGCGCGACTGTCGCCCCTTTTGCTGCTGCCACCGTGTTGGCGTTGTGACTGGTGATGGGGGCGGTGCTGGGGCGGAGAAAGGCGGCTTGTAGATTCGTACTGGAGGGAGAGGGCGTCAGGCCCGTGAGTGGCGTCGAGGGAGTATGGATGGCTGGTATGGGAGCTGCCGATGCTGCATTGAGCAGGACCCCATTTTCGTAAATGCTCGTGGCCATGCTCGTGGCTACTTGCGCGGACGGCGTTTTTTCGGCATCGGATCCGACAGAGGGCAAGGAGGGTCTGCGGTGAGTTACGAAGCGGTGAGGATATAGAGCTGTGTTAGGTAGAATGGTCGGAAGAGAGTCAACGAAAGGGGGATTCATGCCGGGAACGAATGACACTCGTACCCATTTGGAGTCCCAGTCGACAATTTGCGTGCGCACTTCGTACCGCGCAAATATAGGGATCTCGTGGAGGAAGTGGAAATGCGTACCTTATTGCGAGACCACAGGTTGAGGAAAGTGGGCCAAATGAGACGACTTATTTGGGGTTGGAGGATGTACTTACCGGCAAGAGCGATCCAGCCCCCGGAGCGTACGTAGTACGGGAAAATCGTCAGTGCGCTCTTCATACGTGCCAAATCAAGAATCTACGTCACAGTGCCGGTCAGATTTGTGCGAGGGAGTTGAACCGCCCCCCACGTAAAATCCCGGGGGGATGGGAACCAATATCACATACCTTGGGGTAGGAAGAGTTGCTAAGATGCCAATTATAGTCGCAACCATCGGGGCCTACAAGAAGAAACGTTAAAGGTTTTACAGCTTAGACTATAAGGAATAGAACGCACCTGCCCATGCCTTAGTCACTATGGTCTTGTCAAGCGGATTCTGTCCAACGGGAGAGAGGTCATCGAGGGACTTGCATGGTGCTGCTTCACGGGTGGCAGATGAGAGGGATAGCGTGCGCAGGCGTGCACACCATGCAAGTCATCTCAGCTTAACGACAGGCCAAAACAATTTGACTCAAGTAAAGAAATTGGGGTTGCGACTTGCGAGGAAATAAGTTCTCGGACGAGGGAAGACGGTAGAGTCACATACTGTGCCAGCCAAAGGGAAGAGAGCGGACATTGAGAATAATGAGAATATAGGCAGCGAGTTTGGCAATATGGGGCAACACGCGGAGGGAGAGCCTGAGAGCGGCGATTGGAGATGGATATATAAGGGTGAGACGAAGAGTGTTTTGCAAGGTGTGTACGAGTGCGGAGGGTGATTTTCGCTGGGACAGACTTAAGGCAGACATGCTTGGCTGTCAGATTCTGTACGAAGGATGTAAATTTAGAAAGTGATTCCACATGCTGCTGTGCTTCAACCGAGGCTACTGTCACGGTAGACGGTACACGTACTGTACAGCACCGCCTCCCAGCACGGGACAAGACTACCCGACCGATAAACATACATAAAGCTCAAAACATATCCCCAGATGCTACACTATCTGCCCGCACAGAAGAAAGACAAGGTCATACTTAATCTAAGCCCACCCTTTCCGTCTCGAAAAGCTACCCGTTACTGATGCGGAGGGATCCGGGATTGCAGGCCGGCGCGACACAATATATCTCACCGTGCGAACAGAATGCCTGGCCTGTTGAATCACCACGAAGATCTTAGGTGTTTTTCTCAATATGATGGCGGAGCGTAGCTTGCCCCTCGCTTAAAGACCGCCGAACGCTGGCGAACGTCTGGATCACTTCCTCGATTCGAGGGCGCCTAGCTGGATCTTCATCGGTCATCCAGTTGATCAATTCCTCCATGAACTCGAAACCACAGTATTTCTAGTAGCGAGGATGACATGTCACGGTATCCATCAGCCTCGTGAACAGCTAAAGACAAGTAACCCTTACTATCAGAAAGTTCTCGCGAACGACATTACCAAGGTAGTAGATATCCGTATAAAACGGATTGCACCACCCTCCGCGCTTATGCTCCGGGGCCGACGTATCACTGCCGCACAGCGGTTCGTCCGTTACGTCTCGCGAGGGGTACCGACGAGACAACCCAAAGTCGATCAAGTAATAGCGGGGAGGTCTGTCTGTCCGCGTGTATCGTTTGGCTCTTCCCTTGAAATCCAGGCGCCGGTTGATTTGTGTAGGATGATAACCTTTCGGATCAAGCATGATATTATTCGCCGTACAGTCTCTGAAAAAAGCCCTGAGCGAGGGTTCACTCTACGGAGGCATCACTCTTACCCGTGGGCAACGTTCCGCTGGTGCATGAATTTGAGACCCTGTGCAGAATATATCAGACCTCATCTGCAGTCTATGCTCAAGTGACGTCCGATCTAACCTCGCATATCTGCATGAAGAAGGCGACGAACTCCCCATATGTTTGGAAACGGGGATTATTGAAGGGACGAAGGAAGGGCATAACCATTAACTTCCCACCGTCTTGGGATAATTCAATAAGGTCGAGTAACGGGACACAATGATTACTGGGGTCGTCCCTGAGCCCCGGTGAAGAGAATAGTTGTGTGATGTAGAGTTCATGAGGACCTTCTTCGGGAAGAACTTTCTTGAGCATGACTTGTTTGTTATCCTGTACGCGTATCGCATACACAGCCCGTAGCTAATGCAAATCGTCAGAACTGGCAGGATCAAGCAGATGACGCGTACAAGGGTGGCCTGGCCATCTTCTGTGTCGAAGAAATCTTTACCCGAGGTCTTCCAAGACGGTTTCCAGTCAGGATCATAACGAGGGCGAAGCCTGTACCCATGCTCCCCGATAGCACGATAAGAATCCCTCCACCATGTCTCGCTACTGAACAGGCCGCCAATTTCCCTGTGAGGTTCTCCAAGATCCATTTCCATTTCTGCTCATAAAACAGGGATTGTACCAGAAACGACGGATGGGTGTGGCGGACAGGGTTGTGGGGACTGCGGCTCTGGAGGGGACTCTGGGGAAAGTCAGAACGCCGTTATGGCTGGGGATGCATAACCTGCCACCGCTTATATCTGAGGAACAGATCCATGGACATAACCAGATAAACGGACATGGGCGAACGTGAACTACATGATGCAAATGCCCCGCCAGGCGCTGGTACCCGCGCAACCTTCCTGATTCGTACATCTTTTGCGGTGCTTCCCCAGGATAGGACTTGCAACCAAACTACTGGTGACTGGCTCATCATGTCAAAAAAATACGGATCAATCCAATCGATGATCACTGGCATTTTCCAGGTTTCGTTCCTCATAAATAATCGGAAAGGCGGCGTCGTGTGACGAGCTTCCACTCCAGTCACCAATGATGCAAACTTTGCCCAGCTGAGCCTAGACACAACCGTGACCCCACCCCAGGGCGCCATCGTGTTGCATGCTGGGACCCTCACGGCTTCTTAGTTGGATGATGTTCTAATGGGTGGTGTATCAAATACTATACTGCCATGCCTGTGGCACGTGGTTACTACTGTATAGGGGTGCTGCTACGGCAATGTATCAACTTTCCTCCCTGACAGTTCCTCATCCCAACCATATAATGGCCAAACATCTCCCATCTGAACAAGCAAGAAGAGTTGGACCGTGCTCGTAGCCTTCAAGATCAGTGGAAGCAGGAAACAGTGCCATGTGATCATGTGATCCCTGGCGACGAATATGGACTCTATTTATTTATTTTAAAATCTGCATTTATAACGCGCAACATGTATGTAATTATTACAAAGACGCGCACGGGGTGGCGATTGCGCCCTGGTTAATCGGCGATGGCTATGGATTGGTATATACGCATTGTGATGTGGAATAGGTGATTGTGTGGATGGAGTGATGATGGCCGCTATGGCCCAGTGGAATAGGGAAGGAGGTCAGAGGTCACATGATGAGGAAGTCACACTCCACCGGGTGACTATCCGAAATCCTCCGGCGGTAGGTCGCGCCGCCTCGGGCGTACTACTATAGGCACGCTTGCGTCTCTGCAAGGAATGCTCCCAAAGCGGCTCCTCCTTCCTTGGTGCCGAAGATGGTGGAGAGGGATAGGGATGCGTAAATGGGGTGGAGTATGCGCCGCCTTGCGGCTGCGTACAGGGGGCAGGATGTGATGATGTGGTGCGCCGTTTGTAAGGCCGCGCCCGGGCCACATTGGCAGTGGTGAGGGTCGTTGGATTGGGGATGTAGCGAGCGTTGTACTCGCCGGTGAAGGCGTGGCTCGTGAGGAGCCATATGCCCGTGGTGAAGATGGGCCAGGAGAAGTTAGTCAAACCTTGCACGAAGGGAGGGGGCTTACCATCCGGAGGTGAGGTGAGAGCGAGGTAGGCTGGTTGGCGTTTGTGTACCTCCCGAATGGACTCTTCAAAATCGAATCACGATGTGCGTCAGTTAACCACTATGGATCACGTCCCATGCTCATCTACTCATGCTAAGGGCAACCATCATGGGAGTCGGGCTGGACTCTAAGACTCGGAGGTGCCTTCCCAGGATGTCCCATGCACGAGCGTATCGTCGATATGAGACGTTCCACATCGTCAAGGTATTCACAGTTCCGTAGGTATCTATGGAAAGTGGCTTACTGGGTTGCTCGACAGACAACCTCTGACCGAGTCAGAGACCCCGAATTCTCCGGGGCCTCGCACCAGACACTCGACGAGCAACTCCAGCGCACCATCGATACAGCTGAGGCTACTTATCAATGCTACCTCAGCTGCAAGGATACATTCCCAACCCCTGAGCAAGAGTCGAGCTGGGTGAAATCTGTGTGGCCCGTGGCGTGCAGCAAGACCGGCACCCGACTCGCTCCCCCCGGTGATCTCACCGAGAGGGTGTGCTTCCGTTCAACTCCGCAACCTTGGCCCAATGAACGCGATCAAACCGCTCTCACCTGCTGGCCCAGTATTTCGTGTTGGTGTGAGAGCGAAGATTACGCCGCTTGTCGAAAGATTCTACGAGTTTGAGACGGGCAGTGCCGCAGAGAGCTTGAACCGGAATACTGAACGTGCGCGGGATCTCAAGACAGATTTAGCTTATCAACGGGGAATCACCCTATTATGCAACAGACGATCTGGTTTGGCGACCGCTGTAGCGAAGGTATTATCATTTGCGTCACTCCACGTGTACTACATGTCATATGCCAAAGCAAATACAAAACATATGTTTATATGCTATACCATCTATCCACACAGAATGAAGACAGAGAATACGGGGACCACCATTCCCTAGAGGGAGAAACAAGCAGCAGACAGCATCAGCTCCCAATCGGCTCCCAACCCCCAGAAAGCCGTTGGTCAAAGCGTGCGGGGCTTCATGTTTTGCATTGCGGCTGCACTTGCTTTCCCTCCGTTCACTTCGTCTCTCGACTCCCTGCTCTCATCCAGTGGTAACGGTGCATACAGAGTAACCTTCATTTAGAAGAGGCGGATAGGCTTGCCCATCGTCGACTTGATGTGCAATGACTTGACATTTTGCCAGTTTTTCTTGAGTAGCGAGACGAGGAAATTGATGCCTGGCATGACTCGTGTGAAAAACAGACAGACATACATAGTCCAGGAGGCATACTAAGCATAACATTGGCGAGAACCTGGTCATCCGACATCTGGACGTGGCCGACAGCGACACCCAAGCACAGCACTTTCTTGAGCTGAAACTTGATTGTCGAACGAACCTCAGTCAACTTATTGTTCAGGTCTTCCGCGGGCGATACAGGTGTTGGGAACTTGCCAGCTACAGATCTGTCAGCACATGTGCTAGACAGCGACTTTAAGCGTACCCTTGGAGAGACCGGGGCCGAGTAGACGCGGAATTTGCTTGATAAGTGCCTCGGAGGCCAAGAACGCATCATACTTCTTCGCGAGCTTCTTGACGAGTTTTTTGTTTTTGTTCAGCCTGCAAGCACGCAAGGGTGGTCCCGTCAAAAAAAGTCTCTGGCGCGTCGAAACATAGCACGCACTTCTTCAAATCATCCACAGACATGTACTCCAGATCAATCTGCTTCGCACGATCGATGTCTGCTGCATCAGCGAGAATGCAGATGGACATGCGGGGTCGGGGCACATTGGGCAACCTCCACGGAAGTCAGCACGCTAAGGCACCGAACGAGCACGGACAATACTCACTTGACGGTGCCAGAGAAACGTTTGTCGCGCTGAGGGTCATAGTTCTTCAGACCGATCTGGAGCTCAACTGTCTCGACGAAGTTGCGGCGCTTTTCACCGGTTGCATCGGAAAGTAGCTCCTTGATGGAGCCCCGCACGCTTGACACTGAGAGCTTGCTATCGTATTGGGCGTATACATGAGTTATAATGACGCTCTTCGAATTAATACCACGTACCTCATGCTTTGAGTTTTTGAGATTCCTTGGAAGGACCAGTGGAGGGTGCGATTGCGTTGACGTCGAAAAATAAAGTTTGGCCTTAATCACGTCACTTCCGGAAAACTGTATAGCGTGACGAATTGTGACAACGTGACAGATTTCCTTCCCCGATTGCCTGCGAGTTCCAGAGCCGGACGAGCCATCAGCATGCATCTTTCCAGAATCAGGGTAACGAACTAATCACGGAACCCTGCATGTGTTATATGCGGGGACAGGTACTGCTGCGACCGGGCTATGACTATGAGCGATCGAACGTGATCAGACCCAGATCAGGGAGAGATCTCGAGATACAGTACGGATACAGTACCTCGTGGTACCTTCAGTGGTTACAGATGTATCGGATGGATGCGATGAAGATATTTAGCACAGCTTCAATGGCGCCGACGGTGTGGGTTTCTTCTGGGGTGATGGGGTGAAGTGCCTCGGGTCCAAGCGAGACCTCGTTTTTAGTGCTGGCTCGGGCGCTTATGTCAGGGTCCCGGGGACGCACGGAGAAAGGGACCACTCCCACGGTCCTGTAATCAATCGCTTGACTGGGTTCTCCACGCAGAAGATACGTGATCTTCACGTTCATTACACCTCTTCTCTCGCGGGGCCCGCCGGTTCCCAGTACAGCATGTCGTTGTCGTTGAGGTTTACCCTCTTTACTCTTGTATTTGCGCTTTTTACATTTACGAATGCGCAATTCCAATTCTTCAATGAAATGTTTGGACAACCGCAACAACAACAACAGCACCGACAGCAGTCTGGCGGCCAGCAGTGGGCAATGCACGCAGAGAGCCGTACGTGCGGTCATCATATGCGCCATTTTTTGGTACTTAGCCTCCTCGCCTGTTACTGATGCCAATGGTGCCAGTTTCCTGCTCGGAGTACCTTTGCCCTGACACGCTTGTCTGCGTAACGAAGCCTGTGGACTGCCCTTGTCCAAACGTGCAAGACATCAAGTGTGTCGTGCCAGACGCGCAGGAGGCTGGCAGTGGGACGCGGATTTGCATACGTGGAGGCACAGACTGCGTACAAGTAGAAAAGCTTGCGAAGAAGTTTGCAAAGTGACGAATGTGCGTGGCACGGACATCCCTCTTCTATAGACTTTACGCCGTACTTACCTCTCTAGACTTTAGGATGATGTCCAAAGAGTAGAGTTGCAAGCCTCAAACGCAGGATATAGGAATTATATGCCGCCCTTTGCTGTTTGTAGAACACGGGCGTCACGCCAACCACGTGTGATATTGCGTTTCTTTACCCTGTACCCATAACTCCTACGCAATGCTTTGCAGCAATCAAAGCCACTAGTGGGCTGGAACCTACTCTATGCACAGCCCGTATCCCAGCGTTTCCTTATTTGAGCGGCGCTTTCCTGGTGCAGAAGTAGCACGGTCGTCCAGACATCATAACGTTCCACTTAATGCTCTGTGATTGCCTCTTCCAATGTGGAACACCTATGCTGTTTCAATGATGCTTGGGGCCCGAATGCATGTTACGGGTGGCATTCAGTGCGATTGAGATGGACTAAGGCTTCAGGTAAGGGAGGCGGGGAGAACATAACGACTGAGACTGACGACATTATCTTGTCGATAAGACCTCAGCGCTGTCTTTTTATGGTAAGACGCCGGTCTAAGCACCGGTAGACGTCCAGGTCAAGGCTATACTATGATGTAGCGATTATGGCGATGATGACGCCGCATCGTACTGGCCTTGTTTGGCGGCGTGTGGCAAAGTCCGCCTCGGACCAGCATGCGTTAAAGCAACCACGAACCTGAACACCGCGTCATGTCGGCAACCAGAGCGAGATGCAATTGTATGTATGTACAGCTGGTCAAGTGTGCGAAGTCTGCATGTCGTGGCATCTAAACCCGGGCCAGCACCGGTACGAATTCGCCACTTCTCAACCTCACACACCCTCGCGTCATTTTTGCTACCTCAAATATCAACAAGAAACGCATCAACGACCATGTCGCCGCATGTGGACAGGTGAACCGGGAAAAGGTCATCTCAGCGCAACCGGTCAAGGCGTTCACCCGATCTTTGACCGCGAGAGGTCCTTTGTCGCCACTCCCCGTCTTCCTGGCATCACCGCCGAGCAAGGAGTCTCCGGGATCCACAACTCGGACAGCGGGCCTCATTCGGACTCGGCACTGAGTTAGAGTCGAGCCAGGGCTCCGCAGTGGATGCCATGGGGTCCCACACCCCGCGCAGGGACGCACTATACCTTCAACATGCCGAAGCTGCCCCGGCGGACTGAGCAGGGACAGCCGGAGGGTGGAGAGAGAAGCGCCATGTAATCCGACATGGGTGCTTCTGATAGCTTGGCATACATCGCCGAATGTCGTCGAGTTTTCCTCCAAGCTAAGGAATGTGGAAGCAGGCCGGAGGCGGGTGGAAGAGCAACGCCAGGGCGGAGGGCCCAAATATCTGTCTGGAGCAGATCGAGAAGTAGTACGATGAGTTGTTGTGGCTGCTGCACTGGAGTAGAAGGGGGAGGAATGATCGCGTACACGCGGCAGGAGCGGAGGCGCGGGAGGACAATGCCGTTATGGAGGACCAGGACGGCCCGGACGAATTCGTGGCAGACTTGAACTACGAGTAGTATGCCGAGACGAAGACGTTCCAGGATGACCAGGATGGATTGGTCACTCCTGCAGTGAACTCAAGAACCTCAGCCAAGCAGCGGCACCCAGCAGAAGAGCCAGCCAGGTCCGTGTCGCCGCCCTCAGTCGCCAGCCGCTCGCACTTGGCACTGTGGGGCCTCAGCTCATGGAAGAAAACCACCACAGTCAACACAACCGTCCCCTGCGCCGCCAACACCCCAACAATTCGTCATGCCATCAGACTATCCACAAGTGAAGCCACCTCATAAACTGTACAGCTGAGTACCTGACGCAGCCTCGTGGTGGTGACCAGGGGTGTTGCGGGCGCCTCAGTGCAGGGTGTTGCTAAACGAGGTGATGGACTCGCCACAGGGAGAGACCAGTGCCACCAGTCTGCGCGCTATCGAGTTCGACAGTATCTATGGGGGCCCGTGTAGGGAAGGACTGTGAAGGGACAATGGACTTGAGCGTTGATATACGCTTTCTCCGACCTGATACACTTTAATAATGGAATTCAAGTCGATTAAACCTCCGACATTGTTAAGGCAAATTGCAATTTATGGTCATCAAGCAGGGGCGGCAATTCAGCAGTGAACAATGGAACGGAGAGACAAAAACATGGGGAATGTTAGCAAAAACCGGGGTTGACCTACTACAGATGGGATAGGAGTGACCACAGGGGTAACATGGTAACAACGACGACACCAGGATGGCTGCC
This sequence comes from Russula sp. MG48, assembly GCA_003313725.1. NCBI lineage: Eukaryota > Fungi > Basidiomycota > Agaricomycetes > Russulales > Russulaceae > Russula > Russula sp. MG48. The sequence continues at coordinate 17,113 of QLOS01001280.1, read as the reverse complement.
GCAAGCTGCATAAAGGACTCCACTTTCAAAGCACTGACGATAGACGTACAAGATGAGTGGACAGTGATATATCGAGGAGAGAAAGAAGAAGGGTGTGTGATGCGGGACACAAAACAGAGACATGAAACAGAAGACAAAAAGGAGACATGGATGTGAAGAGTAAGAGAGCAGTGGTAGTAATGACGACGCACAATCCAACTAGCGAGAACTCTAAGACACCCTGCGGCGTCACAGCAGGCCCATAAGCCAAATAGAACGCGCCTACCTGCCCAGGGGCTCCTTGGCGGCCTTGCAAGCCACCGGTTCTGGCCACTAACATCCTTCGCAGCCCCGCCTTAGGGAGTACGGCATGAATGCCATCTCGCGAGACGCGTTGATCCCTCGCGAGCTAAAACTGTACTGGTGCTGGTGCGTGTACAGCGGCTTGCCCATATCCACATTGCCGAGGCTTCCGTTCAACTAGTGTGAGTGGGTGTGCGTATTCCGAGTCGGGTGGTAACTTGACTATCCTTGGCCAGTTAACAACTATTGACTCTATCTCAGTGGAGAGTTCACGGTCTTGGAAGCAGGGACTCGTATCCCAGAAAGGCTGTGAAGGAACTGTTATAACTCCGAGGACCTATGTCGCAGATCCGACAAGGTACCTAGTCAGAATGAGATTGTTCGCGCTCTGCAGGCCCTTATGTAGGCTACAAAAAAGGCGCAACGCCTGTGCCGGTGCTAGGGTCTGCAAGGGTAGTTACCTGCGAGATGGTAAGAGAAAAAGCGGTGACTAATGGTGGAGAAATAGATACCGATATGGTAGGGATATGATGAGACCGGGTCACAGATGGGTCTGAGGGGAGTGCGTGGCTGAGGGTCGCAACTGGCAAAGACAAACATAATGCACCAGGAGTGTCGGTAGGGGGATGGTGGGATCTTCGCCATGAGATGATGAGGCGGCTAGTGGAGGGTGTGGAGGCATGGACCTGGACTCAAAAAATGCGCGGATGGGTATGTGCCGAGGACAGGTTCTGACGAGATGGCCAAGATGTGAGGGACACCTTGTGTTGCATCAGCAGTAGCTAAATCGAGGGAAGTTGTACAAAGGCGGTGGCCCTCGATATAAATAGGAGAAATTCGAGTGGCTGGAGTAGTTGGGGGAGAAAAGGTGGCTACCAGGACCAGGTGTTGTGGGGCGACGGGTATGTCGCCGTGGGGCAGCGCTTCTGCGGGGTATGTACCGGCATGGTTTGGATTCTGTGTGGACGTAGATGGCGCCCCGGGTTCGATGTCCCAACGTAAAGCAATGTGAATATTTCTGAGGGCGTTGATAGAATCTAACCGAGAGTGATGAGATATATCGCTCCGCGCTCCAAGAGCAATCTCATTCCGCAGGCCATAGTAGATACCTGGTCCGTGAGAAGAACCGTAGAAAGGAGTTAGGATTGGGTGTAGAACAGGGAGCTCAGAGCCAGACGGTGTCGTAGGGAGACCAGAGGACGATTGTGGGTTTTCAGGGTGATGGCTTTCGATATTGCACAAAGGGTACGACCATGCCATTCCCAGAATGCCGTCCGCAGTGCACATAGAAGCAGAGAATGCTGTCGGGGCAGCATTGGTGCCTTGGTGGAGTGCCATATAAATATGGCGGATATGCCTGAGTATTAGTACCCACATAAAGTGGGCGTCGCGGCTCCTGGCGTTCTTCGCCAAGAGAACAACCTTATTCCATACGAGACAGAAGGTGTGCTGTAGCCCAGGAAGAGTTTGTCGTACTTCAAATTTAGAGACTGATTCGAGTGTCTTCGATCGGAGGCTGGCATGGCGGGCCCAGCCATGCATAGTGTAAGCACTAACCATGAACCGGATAGTATGGATACAGTTAGCAAGGAGCACACTATCACCATGTGTAAGGTAGTTCTGGAGATCTGCTCTTGACACATTTAAATGGCCGATCGCGAGTTCGAACCAAAGGTCATCGTGTTCTTGCACAGTTGTTAGAATGACGGAAACCATGCATCGCGAATAGTGGGCCGTGAGTGGGTCGGCGTGATTAGCCCTCCTCAGAAAGAGCCCGAATTCAACATAGTTCAAGAGTCCCTCCCACTCTTCGTAGAAAACACGTCGCATGGTCTGGTGGCTGATGAGAAGTGAAGCCACATCTACTGCCTCCCTGCAGATGACGTTCCGCTCTTGTTTCACCGTTTCCGGGACTAGACTGGACGAGGTGTGATGCACCAATCCAATCAGAGCCTCTGATATTTTCTCAGCGTTCGGCTTAATGTAAGTGCCCAGGGGATCGTCGACCACTTTGGATTTGCAGAAGCCAGGGATACCTGAAAAGAACCGCTCGAGTTCGTGATCTTCATCTAAGGACTCGAGCATCCATGAGAAAGCGCGACCACCAATCCCTGATGACAGTTTCCGAGCAGTTTCCTCGGCCGTCCTCCCCATACCATGTAGAAACCAACCATAGTAACGTTTCTTCAACTGGCGAAAGCGGTCCCAAGTTGCATAGCTAAAGTAGTGATTGTCAGTGAGCCACTGAAGAATTCGGAAGACCACATAAAGTACTCCAGTGGCAAGAAACCAGAACGATGCCGAAAGCGGGGAATAATAGGGACTGTCATGCCGAAACATTGGCATGAAGGTGATGCATATATATATGGATATGCAAAGTCCGATCCATCAAACAACAGCGCTGAAAACTGTGTGATTGATATTAAACAGGAACACGAGAAGGCCAGAAAAGAAGAGGAAGAGGGAAAGGTGTAAGAGGGTGGGTAACATCTCAACCGCCCAGGGGAGGTGCAACTTATCGACGCCCTCGGCAAAGAAGGCACGGATTTGAGCTCGCTTGTATAGACTATAGCGTGGCTGAGTTATCTTGATGTATCGACGCGCCCATTGCTGTAACAAAGTCGCCAAGAGACCACAGGTAAGACTTATAGCCAAGCTCAAGATCCATAGCGAGTTGACCCAGATGGCGTACTTTGGAGGAGAGAATGGCGTGGATGGATGAGACAGTGTGGAGGGGATAGGGATGTGGGAACCGTTGGTACTGGCATTAGCAAGTAGCAGGTATATATTTGCCAGATAGAACGCAATATCGTCCTGCGGGTTCTGCCGGAGATCCTGAATTGAAACGGCAACCAACGCCGCAACGGCGGCAGAGAATAAGCCAGTCTATATAATATTCAAATTAATGTTAAAAACTACTTGCAGAGAGCAAGATCAGGAACCCACGAAGACAAGAATCCCATCAGCATCTGCCTTCCAGCTTCCGGCCATCTCTTTGTCCTCTTCTTCCGCCAACTCCACATACATAGAGAAGAGGGGTCCAGACCCATCGACAAAATAGGACTTCCCGTATGACGTCTGGCTTCGCGTGGAATGACTTGGGTCACCTGTGCGAATACATGGCTCAGATGATGAGGACAGGGCTGCAAAGGGGTGAATTACACCGCTCCTCTGGTATATCTCCTATGCTGCTGGTTTCATGAGTGACGTCCGACATTGACGATTCTAGTATAGGCGTAGAATGTAAAAAGGGCTTGAAAGTTTCTTAGCAGAACTCAAGGATGGCCTGTGGCGATGGTGAGGACACGAGTCGGACGGTTTAAGTGAAGTTCAGAGCCACCTGTTTACTACTAGTACTGGTATGTGGAGTGGCGGCCATCAAACGCCAAGATGACAGGCGCAGCGCACTGTGTAAATCCCATTGATGAAGTTCTTCTGATCCCTCGAAATGATTTATCGATCCATTCTTCTTTAATTGTGGAGAGATTGCAGGACAATCGAAGGAATGCAGACGGTGATGCTGTATCTCTGTCATGCGATCGTGACGTGCGACGTGCACCAGGTTCCGGTCGTGATCATGATAACATTTTTCGAACTTTCTCGGAGTGAGGGTCACCAAGTCGGATATATGAGAGGGTAAGCACTGGAAAAGCTGAGCAAGCGGATCGAGAAAGGAGTAGGACTCGACATTACTGTACTATACACCCAGGACCACCTCTCGGCCACACCGAATGGGCTGGAAATACAGTAAAATGTTAATCAAATTCGCTCGCCGCCTAACGCCGTTTCACGGAGCGATGCACGTTGCACACATCGTACTGGTCCACAGATCTGCAGTCATATCCTCAATCTGGACATCGAGAATAAGTACCATAGGATCTGAAAGAGATAGGTAAGTCACGGTTACTGTTCCAACTAACCCCTTCCGATCCGATCTCAAACACCTTCCTTACATCGTGATGACGTCAGCTACTGAGACAAGTTAGGCATAAACCAACCATAACCTCACGCTAGGAGCAACCACGCTTTCTCCACCACCTCCTCAAAAAAGTAAGTACACGGGATGTCTATGCAAAGGCCAACTGTGAGTCCCATATCTTGTTTCGGAAGAGTAACAGCGCATCCACTCACGTGTGTGTCTTTGCTACAGGCCAAACTTCCTCCTGGCGCCAACCGTATACTCTTCGTCAAGAATTTAAACTATCAGATCACGGGCGAGGATTTGTATGACCTCTTCGGTCGCTACGGAAGCATTAGACAAATTCGCATTGGGAACGAACCGAAGACAAAGGGAACAGCTTTCGTAGTATTCGACGACGTCATGGATGTTCGTGGGCTTTTTAACCCCTCCACCCCCCAAATTGGAGCGGCTGACTCTGCTTATTGCAGGCAAAGAACGCACTGGAACATCTAAATGGGTTCCATTTGCAAGAGCGATATATTGTAGTGCTGTATCACATGCCTGCGAAGCAGGACGCCGCAGCGGCCAAGGCAGAGCTCGCCCGGAGAGAAGAGGAATTGGTGCAACTGAAGAAGAAGCATGATATTAAGGATGACGATTGATGGGGGCTAGCGTGGTTTCATTTCGTGCGTGCCTCTTCAACTAACGCGAAGCACTTGGGCCAAGGTCACTGTGGTGTATATTACTAGTACGCATTACTACCAGCTACTGCATCTTCCCTAACAAGGTCATGCCACATCCATTCGCTCGTTCCTGCGTGACATCGCGTTCCTTCAAACTGTTCATAATCGTTTGCTTAATCGGGAACTGCAACCGAGTTACGAGTGGAAATCATACCACGCACCACAGCCATTCCTGTTCGTCCAGCTGAGGAAGTGAAAAATCGAAGGACTTTGCGGATATTCTGAGTACAATGCTCAACCCGTTACATATGGCTCATCTTCATAGGGCACACTTTATTTATGAATTATGAGGGAACAGAATAGGTCCGACCTGTCCTCATTGGCCCGTACGATGATGGATTCTATCTCGGATCCTTACTAGGCTCAGTGTGGTACGACAAACTTGGCAAACTGCTGGACAAGGCACGGCATTCTTTTTGTAACATTGTCAAGAATTTACGAGTGGTGGTGTTGAGCTGTAGAATGCATGATTGTCACGGTCCAATTCGACTCCTCACGCGACATCTTCACCCACCACATCTCTCACTGGCAATCGCTACCGTCTTCCGTGCCTCCAAGGAAGCCTTGAATGCTGCGAGCGCGGGCTCGTCCTCTTCCATACCCATCAAGTCGCCGAAGGAGTAGCCGTTGTTGAATTCAACGTAATATTTCCCGGGATGTTATGGTGTCGAAGCTCCACCACGAGGCGCACCAACTCGGTCAACACCGCAGCAAGGCGGTTCCAAACGTCCGCCCAGTAGCGGAACGAAGACAGATAGTCAGATAGAAAGATCGTACAGTTATGCACTTCGAGGTCTTTGAAGTGTCTTGGGGTGGCGAACGATGAAACCTTCCACCCGGGTAGTAACACGCACTCTCATGAGAAAGGGATGACAGGCCAGGCCACATTCCCTCAGATGAAATTATATTATTCAGCGAAAAAGCAGTAATGCACGGGTAAGTGATCGAGCTCAAGTCAAGAAGTAGCTCTGAACCGGCTTGCCTGTGGCAAGTAACTCAAGGTTCACTGCGGATAGAAGTGCTGCTCCACGACTTGCACCCAGAACTCGAGTCCGTGAGCTGTGGATTCAGTGTATGATAGGCAGTGCGGATCTATGAGCACGAAGAAGTGTAGATACCGCAACGACGCAACTATCCGCGAAGGCGCCTCAGCATGCAGTGTGTGGGGTACTGCGAGCGTGTTGTCGATTGCAAGAGACTGCAATCCGGTGAGTGGATTTGGATTGGACGCCACTGCACCGAGGACGTCCCACTGAAGAAGGAAAAACCGGGCCACGGTGTCATCAGCCATATAGATGGACTGTTCCGTGGGACGGATGTTAGGATTAAACGAGAAGGTAAGGGGTTCCAGAGCGGGAAATCGATGAAGAGTGGCGAAACCACGTCCGAGAGACTCGGACCTTCCCACTGTTCGGCGGTCGTTACGGTATAAGTTCCTCAAATTACAGCACGATAAACACCTTGCTCATGCTTCTCGTCTTCTTCCTCTGTGGCCACGATTTTGTTCGCACTGAACCCCGGTCCATCTCGAAGGCCTGAGCCTAGGTAGGCCTACTCTTACTTAAGGTAGGCGAATAGTAATCCTCGACGAGCGTGACATCTTGTACATGGCTGACAAAGTCTGGTGAATCCAGCAAGTTCAGAAAGCCTTGTGCACTCCTTTCTGTGGTATGGACTGAAAGCGCCAGACCGTGACGTTGAAAAGGCATGGAATGTCTTGTTCACACATCGTAGCTGGAGATCTTGCGTGGACACCACAACATTCTTGACTTCTACTAGAAGTTCCAAAGGTAGGCCAAGCAATCCGACTGGCATGACGGAACGAACGAGGGCAGCTTCACGAATGACCCTTGAGCAGCTTCTTTTCTCTGGTTCGCCTTTTCAATTTCATTTCAATGTCACTGTAGAAACCATCTTCCGCCGGTATGATACTCTATGACCGGTATGTCCCCCGAGCCGAGACCGAGACCGTCATCTTGCCGTCTCCTCTCGACGTCGTCCATTTCACTTCTGCCGCGCCTCTATGGTTGCCTCGAATGCCGCAAGCGCGGGCGCGTCATCTTCTGTACCCCGTAATCGAAAAAAAATGGGTACAAAGCCAAAATCATAGTAAACGTATTGCACCGATCTTCTGAAATCCGCGACGAAATTCACCAACTCGGTCAACTCGTTTGCAAACCGGTTCCAAACAGCAGCCCAGCAGCGGATTGGCGTATCCCTACCCTTCTAGACATTGATTGCGCAGTTGCGCAGCTCGAGCTTCCTCAACGTTTTTCCGTGGCGGGCGACGAAATTCTCCACCCCTGAGAGAGTTGGCCCGCCGATGGCCGTGCCCTCCTCCCATATGACCCTCTTGAGCGAGAGCGCGGCGAGACGCGGAAAAGAGAGCGAACTGAAGTCAAAAGAGTGCCCGAATCCCAGACTGCTGTCCATATGGAGTGACTCAAGGTTCACTGCAAGCTGTAGTACATTTTTTTTGACAACTTGGCACCAAAATTTCATGAACGGTTCTTCGCTGTCTGCATTCTCGTGGTCGTCTGCGTCCACCATGAACCGTAGATGTCGCAGTGACGCGACTATCCGCGCAAAAGGGGCTTCTGAGTACAGTGAGTGAGGTATAGCGAGCCACTTGTCGATCGTCAGAGACTGCAGTGTTGGGAGTGGGTTAGGGTTGTGCGCTATCGCACCAAGGACGTGCCATTGGAGGAGAAATCTCGACGGCGGTGCATCTATATCGGAGAATGAACCCTCCTCCCAAACATTCGGAGTGAAATAGAACGTGAGTGACTCCAATGTAGGGATCCGATGAAGAGTAGCGAAGGCGTCTTTCAGACTATTGATGACTGGCTTACATTTCTCAGCGATGATTTTCTTGACAATATGCGCAAAGTTGTTACCTTGCTCATATTTAACATTCTCATCGTTTCTAACTGCGAGTTTCGGGGTGATGTGACGTCAGCACCCGTATGATATGGTTAAAGATACTACTACCTGTCTCGGGCGGCAAGGGTTCTTCAGTAAGAAAGGGTTCTTCAACAAGTGTGATGTCTCGAACATGGTTGACAATATTGGATGAGTTGAGCAAATTTAGAAACCCTCTTATGCTCTTATCCGTCGTATGGATTATTGTGGTCTTGAAAGCCACGGGTGTTGCGACGCGGTGGAAGGTCTTGTCCACGCAGCGAAGTTGGCGGACATCCTGGGTGGATACTGCCACAAAGCTCGTTATTTCAGTCAGGAGTTCGAGAGGCAGGTTAACCATGCCAGCGAGCGACATAATGGAGAAAGGGGTGCAGTGTCGTAAATTCGTAGAAAAGAAAAAAAACTCAAGGAGGGTGTACACCAGCATCGTGACCTGCGAGTCACGGGGCTCAGAAGGGATCAAAGGCAGCACGTGGCCTGATCCTCTGAATCTGCCAGTGTGCCATTGCCACTGATTCTGCATAGTTTACATTCTCTTTGGGGGACAAGCTATGCTACGACGTAGGGATACTTTCAGCGTGAGATAGACCGTTACGCAACTGTAACAACTCGATATCTCTGCTCATCGCGCCTCTGGAACAAAATGCGCTTGCTTTGACACTCGCGACGTTTTCCTCAGGGTGGGTGGCGTTCTCGCCTGGAGAGCGACACGATACCGCACGTATTCGGATATAGACGCAGCCCACGCATCGGTGAGCTCTTTGGCGGGTGGGGCACAGATGTCCACGGGATCAGCCGTGGTGATTGTTCCTCCTCGGCCTCCTGCTTCCGACGTGGTACCGCTGGTACGCCTTGCCTCGAATTCTTCAGGCTCGTGCTACATCCGGCCCCTCGCACAGTTTCCGACAAGGCGTAACCGCGCCCTCGTTACCGAAGGAAAGACACATTGATAGCCTCCCCAGTCTGTTACTCAAGCGCTTACGGTGTGTTACCAACGCCCGAGTCTCGCTCATGAGCACCACCACACATGGCCTGTGCTTGCCGAGCCCGCCGAGTTACGTGAGTTGTATTTCTGCGGTGCAAAGCGACATATGGGAACATCTATCCAAGAACCAAGCGCGATAACCGTGGAACTCGAACTCATTTCCTTATCGCAGCCTTCTCTCGATACCACCGGGAGCTGCGTATTGAATTCTCAATACCGACGCTGACACATGGCTCCCCGGCCATCCACGATTGGCTTCAGAAACTGCGCTAGGTTACCATGTTTGGTCAGGCTTCGCGATGGATTGAATGTTATCATTGTACATACGACGGGGCGCACTGGGGGGTGAGTAGAAAGGGAGGGATAGAAGAAGGCAAAGGGAACGATGGGGAAGCTAAGGCAACTACGACGCAAGGAAGGAAAGGTGGGAGGATAAAAAGTAGGGAGAAGTAGGACGATATCGATATTCGATAAGACGACTTAGAGGTGACTAAGGCATGCGTTGTAGCTTTCGAGAACAATGCGGAGCAACTTCATTGCTCCTTCGATTCCAAAGAAAGAGGGTTTAAATACATAAAGGTGAAGCACCATGGAGCACGAGATGCATAGGTAATTTAACATAGCGGCCACGAATTCTACGGGTCGGGAGTAGATAGAAAGGGAGACAGTCAAGCCTTGAATGACACGATACCCACGCAAAACATAGTAGTACAGAGGAAAAATCGGACGTAACAAAGCAGCGACGAGAAAGGTACAGTACGAGATCGAGTTATGAAAGGCGAAGCGGGATAGGGGCAATAAGCAGGCCGTGAAAGGTGGGAAGGTGGAGACATAGCGTTCGATAGGACAGGGAGGCAAGAGCGGCAAAGCGATATTGTACACGGGGCAGGGGTTGCCAACGTTGCTAGGTTTGGTGACGCACCGAAGTTCTGGGACGGTTGCGGCATTTCTAAAGACGGCGGGTTCAAAGGTTAAGGATACGAAATTGACGGTTCAGAGGGCGGTGGACACCTTGATCTTACATCATCTATACTAGTGCGGGCCTTGTGACGCCTTTGAAAGACGGACACTGGAAACTTGCTTAAAAACCCAACGTAACAACTGCGATCGAGAGAGCGCAGAACTATCCATTCTACTGTGAGCGATCGATGTCGTGAGGGAAGGGTGCTGCATCGAATGAACGGCGGGAAAGATCTGCGGCTATGTTAGGACCTGACGACACTGACTGGTGTGGATGAGGGGTCTCTATAGGAACAGAGGTCGCCTGCGGAGGAGCGAGAGAAATGGCAGCGGCTGATGGTGTTTGGTCAAATTGGGATGGGAGAGAGGCTGCGAATGACTCTAAGCCTGCAGGAGGCGTGTGGCTGGGAACCATAGTTTGAGGAAATGAAGGTGATATGTCAGGTGCTATAGAAGGGGCGCGTGTACCACTAGATGGGGAAGCGGAGACTTGCAGAGGGATGGATGCAGAAGTTGTTGGCGTGGAAAGAGGATCAGACATTGCCGTCGGCGAAGTAGCAGGTGGGTCCATGGTGCTTTGTGTTGTGCCGCGAGCCGTCACATCCCGCGATGCAGCAGGTCGATGGTGGCCTTCGAGACGCTCCGAAGGAGGGTGGGGCGAGACAGGAACATGACCAGTTGACGGCTCATATGCGGGGGGTGGAATGGCATCACGACGAGGGACAGTGGAGAAAGTTGTGGTAGGAGTGGGGATGGTCTCTTCCGTTCGGTCGACGACAACCTGTGGGTGATGGTCCGGCATGTTGCACAAAGGATAGGACGATGGGTAAAACAGAACGTCGGCGTAATTGTCGGTGGAGGCAGAGAATGCAATCGGTGTAGCAGGGGTGTATTGGTGTAAATCGATGTAAATGTTGCGAATGTGTCGAAGCATAAAGATAGCAAGTGATGGCATGCGCCTATCTGCGGAATCCTTTGTTATGCGAATCAGTTCATTCCACAGGCAACAGAAATCGTGTCGCAATTCAGGACGAGTATTTCGTGCGTCCAACTTGGAAACGATTTCGAGGCTCTTCGACCGCCAGCCAGCACCGATAGCCCAATGATTTTCCGAATATGCTTGAATCGTGCGCCGACAAATGTTGATGCAATTGGCAAGTAGTATACTATCTCCTTGAGTCAAGTAGCTCTCAAGGACAGCTCGTGGCATGCCCAACTGGAAGGAGGCGAGTTCGAACCAACGGTCATCGTGTTCTTGGACGGTTGCCATAATAGCAGCAACCACGCATTTCGAGTGGTAATCAGCGTTTGGGTCGCTGTAATTGGCCGTGGTCAGAAAGCGTCCAAAATCGACGGACTTCAAGAGTCCATCCCAGTCTTCGTAGATAACACGTTGCAAGATGGGCCAAGTGATGGGAAGAGACGCCACACCCATTGCTTGCCTGCAGACCTCGATCCGGTGTAGTTTAATGTCCGGGGCCAAATTGGATGACAATGTATGGTGCATCAACCCGACCAAAACCTCCGACATCTTCTCTCCCTTCGGGGATTTGAAAATGCCGAGGGGATCAGTGACAGCCGCAGACTTGCAAAAGTCAAGGATGCCTGCAAAGAGCTGCTCCTGTTTGGGATCTCCATCCAGAGACTCGAGCATCCATACCAGAGCACGACCATCGATCTCGGGCGGCAGTCTCAGAGCGGATTCTTCGGCTGCTTTCCGGATCCCAAATAGGAACCATTTTCGATAACGGTTCTCTGAGTGAAGAAAACGTTCCCAAATTGCGTAGCTGAAATACCCGAACGCAGTAAGCGTTCGGAGTATTTTGAAGACGATGTACAGTGCGTAGGTATAAAGAGACCAGACTGAGGGGGAAAGTGGGGAATAATATGGGCTGTCATGACGAATGACCGGCAGGAAGGTAATGCACAGGTATGTGACCAGCAAAAACCCGACCCAGCAAATCACGACGTCGAATACTGTGCGATTCATATTGAACAAAAGCACACTAAGGCCGGCAAAGAAGAGGAAAAGGGAAAGATGTACCAGGGTAGGCAATGCCTCAACTACCCAGGTAAAGTGGAACTTGTTGGCGCCTTCAGCAAAGAATGCGCGGATGCGAGCTTGCTTATGTGGACCGTAGGGTGACTGAGTGACTCTGATGTACCGTCTTGCCCACTGCTGTACGAACGTGGCCAACATGCTACACGTAAGGCTAATAGCCAGGCTCAAGAACCAGAGTGAATTAACCCAGACTGCGTGTCTCGGTGGAGAGAAATTGGAGGTGGAAGGGATAGAGACCTGAGCTCCATTGGTATCGGCGAGCACCTTGTAGATATTCGCAAGATAAAACGTATCCTGTGAGCTTGGCCGGAGGTCCTGAATTGACACCGTGAGCAGTGCCGCGACAGCAGCAGAGAATAAACCAGTCTGCGTTATTTGAGTTGACATGGCGTGTAGTAGGAATATTAGGACTCACGAAGAGAAGGATCCCATCAGCATTTCCACGCCAGCGTTCTGCCATATCTTTATCTTCCTTCGATGCCAGGTCTAGATACATGGAAAAGAGAGGCCCAGACCCGTCTATAGAGTGATGGATAGATTCTCCTGGTGGTGCTGGGTCAAATTGAGAAGAACAACTGTTCGATGAGGTATCATACCACCTATTGCTTCCTCAGGCGGGTCTCCTAGTTGGATAGCTTCATGAGCATGAGTGGCTTGAGACATGGGAGACATCATTGTTAGACGAAGGGTGAATCAATCTTGATGGGGGTTCTTATAGATGCAGATACACCAACAGGTGGGAACGGCAAGGCAACCTGTGCTGCCTCGTGATTTGCCCCTGACTAGGCCTGACTCGGGGGACTAGTGGCGGCGGAGCCAAGGTGCCAACGTCGCCTTTTTCGATATTTTCGGCCATAGGGCTGAGATTAAGGTTCGGCAGCTCATGCCGAATTATTTTTTCTCACTAAAATTATTGCAAAGGGGATAGCTATTTGATAACCTCAACTTTTTCAAGATAACTAATATCAGGAATTATTCTAATTTCACTTAACTATGAACCCCGCTGTCAGATCTTGAAGGCCCGCAAAGATAAATATAGGTAAACAAGGGACCATTGGAACCCGCTGTAATCATCCGAGTCACCCATCACCCACACCACCAGGACCTGGGAAATGGGATAGGATTTGATGCAACGAGAAACGTTCAGTCGAACTGATTCAAGCATTGGATTCTCATCTATATATATAGGGAGTAATACTCCCGTCGGGGACGATGGGGAAGGAAAGTATGATATATATACAGCAAACTAAAAGAAGAGTGTATCCGGCCTACCAACAAAAATTTCTTGTTAAGCGCCGAAAATTTTTGCACCCAAAAGTGGTTGAGCGTGGCTGATACAACGAAACTTTGAACCGGGATAACGGAAATTTGAATCTTGGAATAAATACACTCTAATGTCAGCAGTGATAATGCCGGTGGGTCGTGCCCAGGACTCGGAGTCGTAGTAGGCAACCGCTGCTATATTACTTGTCCCGTGACTTCCTCATCATGTGACCTCTGTCCTCAATCATCATGATACAGTACAACGAAGAAGCACGTAAGATTGAGGAGCTCGAAATCATTTCCTTGCTCTCATAATACCACATGGAGCTGCCGCGTGATAATACTGGCGCTGATAAACGACAAGATGGGGGAGTCTACGCTCCGGAGACTTTGCTGGCGTACAGAGCACTCAGGCTTGGTCGCGGCATCATCTTGGACTGGATTTGGCGATCGATGCTGATCGATGCTGATCGTGAGCCATGACACGCCTCTGAGAAAAAACACACTAGAAACTTGCAATTAAACACGATGTTACGACATAGTCAACAATTTACGACTGCACGCCGACGCCACCAAGAGACCCCCCAATCTTCCACTCTACTTTGAACGATCAACGTTGTGAGGGGACGGTGCGGCACTGTCGCCGGCACAGGGGGAAATATCCGTGGCTATGTCAGGACCTGACCACGTCGTCTGATGTGGGTGATGAGGATGATGAGGGGCCTCGACAAGAGTAGAGAGATCCGTATCCGCAATGTTAGGATTCGCCTGTGGGAAAACGAGAGCAATGGCACTGGCTAGGGGTGTTTGATCAAATTGGGATGAGGGATAGGCTGGGAATGTGTCCAACTCTGCAGGAGGCATGTGGCTGGGAACTGTGGTTGGAGGAAATGAAGGTGACATATCAGGTGCCTCTGAAAGAGCGACGGTACGAGTAGATGGGGGAGCGAAAGAGGCCGCCTGGGTGGAAAGAGGGCGCCAAGGGGCCGTCGTCGAGTGGGTGGGGATGTCAGGAATGCCAGGTTCTGCGCTTGCGGCAGCTGTTGGTCTATCCAGTGGAGCAATAGGAGGACACTGACTTTGGAGAGGCGCCGGGGTAGGGTGAGATGACGCAACACCTGGGGCACTAATGAGTTGCGGCTCGCTAGAGACATCAGGTGTGGATTCTGGTGCGAGGGAGGACGACGAAGACACAACAGGTGCAGTCGAAGGAGTGGGAAGAGTGGTAATAAGATCTTGGGCGGCCTCGCCTGTTGGCTCTACAACTACGTCATGTATGTGGGAAGGGATATCGCACGACCGGTACAATGATACCCTGAACACGATTGGGTCGTTTTCAGCGGTGAAGATATCAAATGCAGTTGGGGCAGCCGCATCAGTGCCTGTAGGAGGTAATCGACGGCTCAGTCTTTGGGGAAAATACTATATTGTGTGTATCTAACCTGTAGGAGGTAATCGACGGCTAGATGTCTGGTTAACACAATGTAAGGATGATTGTAAGGACTGTTGACTGACCTCAGTCTTTGGGGAAAAGACTGAGGTGGTGTGGTAACGCGGTATCGTACTATAAAGCGTCCATAACGAAAGTAAGGTCCGAGCTAAGACGATTAAGTACTGAGGTGAGAATGAATGGCTTGGTCTAAAGTAGTACGGTGGGCCATGCGCTTGTCGGGCCATGGTTCCCACGCTGCCAGGGTTGGCACGCCGCGGCGTGTGGCTGCACCTCCAACAGTGCCTTCATGTAAAGCGATGTAAATGTTGCGAATGAAACGGAGGATAACAATACCAAGTGTTCGAATGCGCCGATGCCGGGAATCCTTTGTCATGGAAATCAGTTGATTCCACAGGCGACAGAAGTCGTGTTGCAAGAAAGGAAGGGAATTTCGTGCGTCGAAATTGGAAACTATTCGATCGCCCGGCGAAGCTGATGGGCCAGTCATGCTCCGTATAGCCTTGAATCATGCGGCGACAAATGTCGATGCAATTGACAAGTAATACGCTGTTACCGTGAGTCAAGTATTTCCCGAGGACAGCTCTTGACTCGCCCAGCTGGATAGTGGCGAGTTCGAACCAGCGGTCATCGCGTTCTTGCGTGGTTGCTATGGTAGTAGCAATCACGCATTTCGAAGCATAGTCAGCGAGTGGCTCACTGTAATTGGCTGTCCTCAGAAAGTGTCCGAATTCGACAGAGCTCAAGAGTCCATCCCAGTCTTGATGGAAAATACGGTAGAAGATCGGGACTGTGATAGAAAGGGATGCCGCATCCATTGCATGCCGGCAGATGCTAATCCGGCATTGTTTAGATTTCCGGTCTAAATTGGATGACAAGGTACGATGCAGGAATCTAACCAAAGCCTCTGACATCTTCTCTCCATTCGTTCCTTTGAAAGCGTCCCGGGGTGCAGCGAGAGCTTTAGAGTCGCAGAAGGCGGGGATATTTGCGAAGAAATGCTCCTGTTTGTCATCTCCGTCCAATGACCTGAATGTTGCTACTAAAGCGCGGCCATCGATCTCGGGTGACAGGTTCTGAGCTAATTCTTCTGCTGCTTTCCGGATGCCATCCAGGAACCGTTTGCGATAACGCCCCCGCAAGTGAGAAATGCGTTCAGTGGTGGTGTAGCTGAAGCATCGGATACGTATAAAAAAGCAGTGGCAGAATTTCCAAAGTGTAAACAACCAGAGTATAATAAAGAAAACGTATAGCATGCCTGTCCAAAGATACCAAGCCAAAGAAGAAAGTGGGGAATGGTAGGGGGTGTCGCACCGAAGAGTCGGCATAATGATAATGCATAGGTATATCAACACCCAAACCCCTACATACGGGACCACAGCACTGAATACAGCAGTATTCAAATTAAACAAAAACACGCAAAGGCCTGCAAAGAATAGGAAAACGGAAAGATGCAGAAAGGTAGGTATCAGTTCAACTACCAATGGAAGTCGCGACTTGTCCACGCCTTCAGCGAAGAACGCACGGATCCGAGCTGGCTTGTGTAGGCTGTACAGTTCCTCACTGACAGTTACTTTGATGTATCGGTGCGCCCACTGCTGTACAAACGTGGCAGACAGGGCACACATGATACTGGTAATCAGGCTCAAGAACCAGAGTGAATTGACCCAGACAGCGTGGAAGGGATGGAAACGTGAGATGCTCTAGATCAGTGGCAAGCAGCTGCAGCTAGTAGATATTTGCAAGATACAATGCTGAGGTATCTGGTGGGTTTTGTCGGAGGTCCTGGATTGACACCGCGAGGAATGCCGTGAGGGAAGCAGAGAACAGACCAGTCTACAACATTTTAATTGACATGCCAGTGGGAAGTAGATCGCAGAGGTAATACAGAGACTCACGAAGAGAATGATCCCTTTAGTATCTGTTTTCCAGCGTTCGGTCGTCTCTTTGTCTGCTTTCATTGCCATCTTCAGATACATAGAAAAGAGAGGCCCCGACCTGTCGATAGAGTCGTTGATGGGCTCCCCTTGTGGGTTCGAGTAGCCTCCACATATGAGTCAGAACGAACGGGGGATATACACGTGTTAGGTAGGTAACCTCTGACTCGGAATCCTCGGGTGTGCCTCCTAAGTCGATGGTTTCGTGAGCTTTTTTTTTTTTTCCGAATTTGTATTCCGCGGCGCGTACAACTCGGTGCAGAGGCGGTCACGTGTATGCTACGTTTTATGCTTAGGCGTGTATGATGGGGGGTAGGGAGCCAAAGCTAGCTGGCTATGGGCAGCGGAAGGTTGTAGGTGGTGGTGGGCTGGTATGGTAATGTCTGGGGGTTCTCTCCCCTTCTCCTAATCTATCTTTTGTGCCTCATCCCGGTTCCCACGTTGCCCGCGGTTTAGCGCAGGCCCCTGTCTCCTCCAAGAACCGAAGCAGCGCTTGCACGCGGTTCGGGTGGGCGAAGAGTTGTGGGAGCGTTCGGGGGCGGCCGTTGGCGGTGAGGTGCCTACGGCGCGCGGCGGTGTGTAAAGGGCATTCGAGGAGCACATACTCT